>PVIJ01005363.1:14939-104840 GCA_004024925.1 Scalopus aquaticus
TACCCCCACCCCACCCCCACTCCACCCCCACAGGCAGGTATCAGAAGGGCCACGAAAATGTCCTGCAGGCGGCTCTCTGAAGAGAGGTAGGACTGAAGTTGGAGCAGGGCTTGAAGCCTCATATCTTTATAGGTGAAGGTTACTGCAGTATGTTTCTATCAGACACTGATCAAATTGTATGTGTCTTGAAGGTAAGAGCTGAAAAATCAAGCCAAATTTTCCAGTTTCTCAAAAATGATGCTGATCTGTTGACCCATGATGCTATGCTGGAGCCAGTTAGCAACTGCTCACAAGGAACCAATGGTTAAGAGTTTTTGAAACTTTGTGAACTGATTGTTAAGCATTCCCACATTCCCTTTTGCCTACCCGATCCTGCTTTGTAATCCAGAGGGGATGGAGATGTTCCTGGTTACCGCAGAAACACCATCAAGTAAGGAGAGAATTAAATGGCGGATAGAGGTGACAGAGCAGGAGGAGAGTGAGTAGTTGTGTTTATGCATTTTGAGGAAGTGGAGACTAAATGGGTTGGGCCCTCAGGGGACTGGAAGGGGCTGGAGGTAAAAACTGGAAATCATGGAACCCTGGAGGACTGGAGGGCTTGTCCCCGGTTAGCCAGGGGCCGGGCTGTCCCTTGCCCCTCCGACCAAGGCCAGTGGGGCTCCCACTTCAGGCTTTATTCAGATTCTCTCCAGCTGACCCCCTCAGTCTTTGATCAGCTCCTGCCTGCAGGATTTGGCTCCTAGATGCTGCCCTTTTCTCTCCTCCAATTCATCCTGTTCCTTACACTTAATTCATTTCCTAAGGCATCGTTTGTCTTGTTCTGCCCTTGCTCCAGCACCTTCAGTGGCTCCCAATTCTTTGAAAATGTAATACCAACTCACCTATTCAAACTCTACCTCTAGGCAATGCCTGCACTTTCACCTTTACACCTGATACTCCTGTGTCCACCTACCATTTTGTGCACAGTTTAATGAATATTTTTAATGTGCATAAGGCAATTTATTGAAAGCATTATCATCTCTTTGTTTCTTTGTTCTTTAAATTTTTTTTGAAGAAGCACTGCTCTGTTACTTTATGTGAGCTTTATTATTTTTGAGTCAAGACTAGAAGTCACACAGAAGCTGCTGCTTCCTTTGGTTTCCTTGTATTTGTCATCATTTTTCACCTTGTAGACCAAGGCGAACTCACAAATTGCAACCAAAATATAAGACTTTATTGTATTTATTATTAGCATCAAAGAAACATAGTTATAGATGGTTTCAAATGGCTAGAGGCAAAATTTCCAAGATTTTTGTCTGTTCAAGCAGCTCTGCAGGCTTCCCTAGGAGGCAGTTCTAAGAAGTTACTTGCTGCCAAGAACCAAACACAGCTGTTCAGGGAGCAGAGGAAGCTGGTAAAAACCCAAACCAAAACAAAACTCTGCCCACAAATTCAAGGATGGCACAGTTCCCAGATCTGCAGCTTGAAATGAGTGGAAGATACAAGATATTTGATATGAAAGAAAAAAACTGCCGGAAGCAGAAGCGTTCTCTTTCAAACTGACTTCTTCTAAAGCACACAAACAAGACAATAAGATCCTAGGGATAAAAATAATGTTTTGGTGGAAAGATGCCCACTTCTCCTCCCAGCCAGGGAAACCTGCACCTTTTCTCTTTTAGTTCCTGCCCATACACTCAATTAACAATCATGTGGAGGCCAAATATTAGGCCAGGTGGAAAATTGGAACAGTGTTATACACAGCGGCACAGGAGCAAGACAGAGGCGGCCAGGGGACAGTGTCCTGTTGGTTTGCCCTGGGCTGCCTGCGCCGATGCCAGCCATGAGCACTTGCTGGGTACCAAGGGGCGGAGAGCCCAAATTTGGGATAACTTTTTGATACTTTATCAAGGATGTTCCCTCTATATGATGCCTAAAATAAGTAACAGTCTGTTTGGAGGGATTTTGGGGGATCACATCTTCCTGTATCTAAGCCCATGCCAATAGCCTGGAATTCTTAAAAGACCCCAGAATGACTTGGTTACTATAGGATTTCTTTCTTTTTTTTTTTTAAAGATTTATTTTTTATTTATACATACAAGCTGGGGCACAGGCCAGAGGCGTGGGGCAGCGAGAGGGTTCACCAGAGACAGAATGAGGAGCAGAACAGGCAGATCAGAAATCCACTGCTGAGGGGAGCAGCGGGCGAGGCAGGAGAGGTCTGCCGCACCATGTGGGATTCTCCCCGGCCAGGCGCCGAACTCGCATAGTGCGCTGCCGACAGCTCCACAGTGCAGCGCTTAGCCGCTGAGCCACAGGGGAGGCCCTACTATAGGATTTCTCCTGGAAGAAATTCAGGGCCCTGGATCCTCCCTAAACTCTGCCCCAGGTTTACAGTAGAGGCAGTCACACCCTCTAGATTAGAAGTCTCCACATCCAGGGACTAGCATTTAGTTTGATCTTGGGCAAGGCAGCATAGAAATGTCTCCCCCCAAATTCACATTCTCCCTGCACTTCCAAGCCCCACTGCAGTTGTGTGGGGTACTCAGCACCTGGGGCAAATAGCTCCAGAGAAGGATGGTTCCGTGGAGTCTTGCTTGACAGTAAGATAGGACTTTACATAAAATATGCATGTGTTTGTCCCTCAGCCCTGTGCTGGCACCATCAGAAAACATGTCCAACAGAGAGACTTCTCTCACAGCTGCTATCCAGCTTATGCAGAACAATTTACGGCCCTCAAATCAGTTTCCCATAAGGGGACATGGTGTCGACTCAAGGTTAAATTTTTAAATCAATTAATTTTGTTGCCTCTAAATATAATTCAGGTTTCTTATAGAAAAGTTGTAAACTATAGAAAAGTGCAGACAAAATCATGCATAAACTCAAGTGCCAGTGTCAGCCACTGTAATATTAAGCTTACCATATGTAACTTTCTAGTCTTTTCTGTCAAAATTCGTTCCATACCATGACTACTATTTTGTAAATTGATTTGTAATTATTAGACTGTGAACATTTACCCATTTGTTACTATTATGTCAATGATTTTGGTGTCCTCATAATGGTTTGTCCTACTTCATCACTCCCTGCTATTGGACACTCTTGTCTCCTCTGCACAGTGTTGCAATGAGCAGCAAAGTACATTCATCCTATGTGTCTCTCTTTTCTAAAACAAACAAACAAACAAACAAAAACAAAACACGAAAACCTGATTCAAAGGATTTGGCATTATAAAGATTTTTTTTAATATCCTGTTATCAAATTTCCCTTTATCCTTCCTCCAACAGTATAGATGAATCCCTATTTTTTATACCTCACTTTCATTGGACAGTACATAAGGGATGGTCCAGTTAGGAAAAAGAAAAGCATACTAGGTATTTCAACCAAGAGAATTTAATATATGAGATTAGTTTGACAGGCATCAGAAGGCTGAAAAACAAAACAAGAGCTCTGAGATAACTCAAATGTAGGACAGTGTCCCAGCAATAGAGCTGGAAGAACAATGGGACGTATTTGGGGTTGTTGAAACTTGCAGACATGGAGCAGGGGTCATCAGGGAGCTGGGGTACAGACCTCGGAGGAAGGGGTGCTGCCTGCTGCAACTGCTGCCATTGGAGTTCCTAGGACAATTCCTGCAGAGCTAGGACTCGGATGCCTGAGAAGGCGGTACCCCCTGGCTGGTAGTTCTGAAGGACATGATGAGGCTCTGTCTAGGTGGAGGTGAAGGGGAGGTGGGCGGTGTGGGGAATAAGGTTCAAAAAAAGACCCCTAAAGTTGGAGAGTTCAACTCTGCCACATTTCAACCAAAAGTTGTCCAGACTCTACTGGGGCATTTCTCTTCACCTGTAGTAGACAACCATGCTGTCAGCTTGACTCTCTCTACCTTTAGACAGCTCTTATTAATGAAACATTCTCACCTGCAGAGAGCTAAAAGCTATTATTCTGCAAGTTCCACCTAAAAATGTTTACTTTTGCGCTGTTGACCCACACAAAGTTTTGCAAAGGCTTGGAGACAGCTGTCACATCACTTTGTCCTGAGGTTGTGGTGAAGAGTCCATGTGCTTTTGGAGGTAACAAAAGTCTCAAATGATACAGCAGCGCAGGTGAGCAGAGCTCAGATTTATTGCTGGGGAAGAGTTCTAAGGCAATCGTTTCCTATCTGTGATCATTTACTAGCTCTGTGAGCTTGAGCCACTTATTTACCCAAATAGGGATGCTGGTCCTACCAGACAGTTGTGCTGTGAGGATTCAGTCAGCTAAGGCTTGTGGGTGCTTGCCTGGTTCACATAGTAGATGCTCAGGAAATGAGTTCTCTGCAGTGGATTAATGAAAGACACTAATTTTATTTTGCACATAAAAAGTTATGGCAATGTCTCTTTATAGTGGTAAAGATATTATCTAAAGATCATCCCAACCCATTGCAAAAGATGGATTTTAAGGTTCTATGACAGATAATACTCTTGACAACCTTAGTCCACTGAAAAGAATTTGGAGCCCTAAGTCCTGAATACAAGACAGGCTTCTGCCCCAATTCTGTGATCGTGAGTAAATTTTCTGAACTTTGGTTTCCTCACATATAAAGTGCACCAACATAGCTAAAGTGCCCACTGTGAAGTACTACGGAGCAATGAGAGGCAACAGATTAGAACACAGAGCTACGTGGGTGGATCTGAAAATGCAGTTTTTGAGTGAGGGAAGAGAGGGTGGTCAGCAGAATTAGAAATATAACAATGCCACTTATGTGAAATCAAAACAACCATACAGTGTATAACATCCATACAAACTATAGAAATCCAATGTTTTGGAAGAAAGGAAGAGCAGGCAAGTGAGTTGGGAGGCTAAAAGGGGATCAAAAATAAAGACAAGAGGTGTCTCAAACTGTTTATTTAATTAAATTTATTTTCAAACTTTAATTCAATAATAAATGACACAGGAATAATGGTGCTTCCCTGTCTTCCTCATATGATTATTCTGAGATATGAGAAATTATGCACGGGGAAGCAAAAGTTAATTTAAAGCATGCATTATGATTTTTACACTGGACAAATGAACTGAGCAGAGGTAAGAATTCCTCACTGCTCTTCAGCAGGAAGAGCCTGGCCCCTGCCTCAGACTCTGCAAGTGAGCTGACATCAGAGCTCTTCATGAAGGAGGGGCTGGCTCCCCTCACTTCTGGAGGCAACACCTGATGGCACAGCCAGAAGCAGCAGCAGCCTCTTCCCATGGATCCACGGCGAATGGCCCACTTAGGCCCTCAGAAGAAGAGGCCCAGGCAGATGGGGATCTCCGTGGCCTCCCCTCCTCATGATGTCAAGTTTCGAGATTTGGTTCTCTTCATTTTGGAGAAGAAAATGGGAACCACCCGCAGAGCCTTCCTCATGGAGCTGGCCCGAAAGAAAGGATTCAGGGTTGAAAATGAGCTCAGGTAGGAGGACATCACTGATTTCTCTTGGTGAAATAGCAACACTTTGGTGAATAGCTGTGTTTTCTGCCACATACAGAAAAGGGGATGTTTCCACTGGGAGATCAAAGAGCAAATTTGAGCCAATTAGTTAAGGGAGGTAAGATATGAACAGATTGGATATTGAAACTAGTTGGTTCCAAAAGAAAAGGTGAATTATTATTATTATTTTTTCTTTTTTTGCTTTCCACTAGTATGAGATGAGGTCTCTAGGAAGGATACACAGAAACCAAATTGGAAAATTTAATGCTGAAATCACTTGATTTCATTCTTGGCCAAACTGAACAAAACACTACTGAATCCCATTTAAAAGATTCAGCTACTTTGAAGCAGAAAGAATGGTTTGGCTGCTTGGCTCTTCAGGTGCACATCTGGATGTGCTGAAGGGAGGGTTGTGACTGGCTCACCACAGGCACTCGAATGTGACCTTGATTGTGCTTCTCTGAAAAGCAGGTCCAGGGTATTGTAGAGAGAGGGGAGTTGGGGGAAGATGTAGGGACAGCCTGTGATAGACACCAGCTGAGAGGGAAACCTCAGAGCCCGGGCTAGAGGCCGGTGACAACACCACCTGGGCCCTTTAGCCGGTGTCACTCACTGTCTTCTCATACCCCAGCAGTGCGCCTGTTCTTCTGTTAGACAAGCTCTTTACTGGTCTCAGATAAATGAGAGAAAACAAAACAAAACAAAATCCAAAACAAATGGTAATAGACACCTGACATAAATCTGGTAACAGAACCTTGCCAAATAGTTCCAAATTGAACTGTCAGGGGCCTTGTAATGAATAAAGAATGATGATTATTGCATTGCTGATATTGATCGTCCCAGGAGTAGGTTAATCATGATTTTATTTTTCCAGGAAAAACTAAGAATATTATGTAAAAGTAAATTTTTATTTTAAAAATAGTCTATGATATTTAAAAATAAAACTGACAAGCATTTCCCACTGAAGAAATATCAGCTTCAGATTGCTAGTGAGACATATGTCTTACATCAATAATTAAATATGATCATTTCCATAATATCCACAATTCTTATGAGAAGTCATCACAGAAACATTTCATTTTTGACTAAAAGGCCCGATTCAGAAATTCCTGAACTTCCCCTGGTCCCTCTCCTATCTGATTCCTCTTTTCATGGCCCCCTTCCCTGCCATCTGCCTCTTTTTTGTGTACGTTCTTTTTTTTTTTCTTTTAACCCTCTATCTCATTTGGGATGTTAATGGTATTTGGCCTTAACATCCTTTCCATGAAATCTTAGACTTCATCTAATTGTTATCTGCTTAAACTTACAGGCTTACGTCACATGCTGGAATTAGAGGGGGATGAGGTGACATAGAGGCCCCAAACCAGAAATTTTTTAAAAAAGAGAAATGGAAAAATCAAACCTTGAAAACCTTAGCAAATATGGAATTGTCTTTTTCAGTTTAGAAATTTGGCAAGGGCTGGGCAGGCAGCTCCAGCGGGCACTTACATAGAAGCTCTTTGTTGAAACATCCATACTCCCAGCAGGGGCTGATCAGTGAGGTATAGGCACAGCTACGGATACACACATGGTGACTGACTCGGAAAGAGATGCAGGGCAAGCTTCTTGTGGCGAGAGAGCTGGAGAGGCAGCTATGTGCCCCAGGTGCCTGCTGCCAGGCCCAGGCCCAGCTGTGAGGTGGCAGAGGAAACTGGTGCAAGGCGCACAAACTGCTGTGTGCATGTGATGGTGGCAGAGCACCCAGGCTGGCAGCCCCACAGGCACAGTCACTGTAACAGTGTGCATGGCACAAAAATAAACCACAGGAAATAGAAGTTCCAGCTCTCAAACGGAATTTCCGTTCATAGAGATGTAGACTTTATTTTTTTATTTTATTTTTATTTAAAGATTTATTTATTTATGAATACAAGCTGGGGTACAGGCCAGAGGCATGGCGCGGCGAGAGGGCTCACCAGAGACAGAGTGGGGAGCAGAACAGGCAGACAGACGGAAATACACTGCTGAGGGGAGCAGCGGGCGAGGCAGGAGAGGTCTGCTGTGCCATGTGGGAATCTCCCTGCGCCGGGTATCGAACTTGCATTGCTGCTGTTGACAGCGCCACAGCCCAGCACTTAATCGCTGCGCCACCAGGGAGGCCCCATAGAGATGTAGACTTTAATAGGAATGGATGATAGCATGTACTGTGGAGACATCGCTACATAAGAATCTAGAGACCTTAATTTCTGGCTCTGACCATTTCCAGCTATGAATACCCAGAGCACAAGATCCTCTCTCCTCTCTGACTTCGTTTACTAATATACAGTCTGGCATGGTTGATGTGAACACCAAGTGCAATGGTGGATGTCAGTGTTCTTTGATAAATTAAAAGTGGTGTGTGATTGTTTCTTGTTAATTAGCTGGATTCATTGATCATTATAGCAAAATCCCAAGGAGAGGCTTCTCTCTTCACAGTATGAACTAGGTCAAATGATGTAAACAAATAGGACATAGACAGGAAGGAAATGCATCAAAGTGGTTATTGAGAGAGGTATGGGGTGGGGGGGACTGAGGAGGCATTACAGCTGCTTTTATTCTGGTTTTTAAAATTGTTTATAATAAACATATATTTTTAAATGAAAATAAAACTGGTTTTTAAGAGGGACACTTCTCAATAGTGGAAATACATACCTCTCCTTTCTGGTTTATAAGATTAAAAAAAAAAGCTAAGAAAAAAAATGCTCTGGAAATAGCAGCCATCTCCATAGTTACAAGCACGTTTTTTGACCACCTCAAATTTTGAGGGAAAATTTGAGTGAAAATCTGATTCTTACTTTACTTGGGCCAGAACTGATGTGCCTGAAACTGTTGACCTGTCTGGAGCTCATTCATTCTCCAAATAAGTACTGGATCCTTATATTTGGATGGGGCCTCATTAATATTTATGTTATATTGCAAGAGGTATGTTATCCAATGTGCCATAGGAAGCTGGTTCTTAAAATGTAAATCAGGGAAGGTGAGAAGTCCTTTGAAACATTTTTATAGATTCATGAAAAAGATTCTGAACTTTATTTCACAGCCAGCATGCTAAATTTTAGTGCTTGTCACGTTCTGATTTTATCCTGGGCTCCAGTATGTTGAGTTATTTTTAAACTTTATCTGTCACCATCTCTAGGAACACATTGGCTAAGTCTACTATCTATGTTTTGACCTATGTCATTGATATTGGAGAAGAAAGAGCTGCAGACAGGAAGGCTGAGTCCCCAGCACCTGTAACACTTGCTGAGCTCCACTGTCCAGGCAGGAGAAACCCACAGATGACACAATTGTGCTGTCTGCACCTTCATAACTGGCCTACACGGTTCCAATCGAAGGCATTGTCTTCAATGAAAGCAATCATGGCCTCACAAATGAAGGGTATTATTCAAACCATCCTGCATGATGTTTGTCAGGTTCTGGAAATATGAAACAGTGCACGATTGAGCCCCGTAAACAAGGAGTTTAACACTGGACAAGGGAGTCAAGAAGTCTGCCTTTGTTATCACCTAGCATTTAAAAACACTATCATATATAGTCTAAGTATGTACTAGTCTTTTAAACAATTTTTTTAATTAGCATTTTTCCTACCTGACCATTGGCTTTCAAATTTCTGGTATTATTTTGGTGGAGTTACATCCAACCCAGCTGCCTGTCCTTCCCATCCATTTACCATGTAACATTTGAAATGTAACCTCTGCCTGACTCGTTTTCCCAAAACTATTGTCTCCAATGTTCCAAGGGATCTTGTGGAGGTCAAATCCATGTTTTTTCACCTGAACCTTGGTAAAGACTCTCTCCTTGATCAATCTCTCACAGTTTCTATCTGCTTAAGACCATGTCCTAGGTTGGCACCCCTTAAAATACCTGCCTGAGAAAACTCAAGGCTGCTGGGAGAATTTACTGTTTACTCTGGCCCAAACCTGACACTAGGCAGATAGGCCATTCTTCATGGGGCTACTTAGAAACTTTGAGATATAAATCCTTTCTTTGCCCCATGACTGTTAAATCTTCTAGGCAACCAGGATTGTCTTCTCAAGGCAAAAATTCAAGGAGATAGCTTTCACCCAGAGTCTTGTGGGAGGGGAAGGCCTATCTTTATTGGGGGTCTTGCTCTAAATTGCACCATTGTTTCCTGCCATAAAGATTCCAAAAGTTTTTTTCTTTTCTGAGTAAGTGACCATGAGCAGATCCAGGTGGCCTGGTTCCATGGACCAGCCCCTCTCGATGTCCCCACTGCCCTTCCTTTGGTACACTCCAAGTTTTAAAAGGGATCCTGTCTTTTGTTTCTTCAAATTTGAGTTCCATACACACTGGAGCTATTGTTTCTACCTTTAGTAATATCTGTTTTTGTTTTCTTTGACAATGTTCTATTGACTTCAAGTTTTGATGTATGAAGTCAAAATATTAGAAATCGTTTTTGCAACACACACACACACACACACACACACACACACACACACACACACAAATGAACACCTGGAGAAAGGGATAAGCTGCCTACTCTACAGTGGACCAAAACACCATGGCAGGACCCTCTCAGTCTTAGGGCATCAGGGCTGGCAATTGGAAAACTGTCTTTACCGGTGCTGGTAAGTTTGTGTAATAAACTGCTTCAGTTTTTTCTTTCATGGATTCTGAAACAGATCGGTTGCCACCGGAAATTGGTAGGAGGGTTTTTTTAAACAGTAAATACCTCAGCTTACTGTAAATAACTAGTGGAAGTCATTATTTACAAAATATGTCCTCCACCAGATGGGAAGAATTGAGAATGAACTCTCCAGGCAAAGAAGGAAGATTTAAAGGCAAAGGTAGAGGCAGGTGAAAATCCAAAGCTGAGGGAGTCAGACGGGCTGAGGGGTAGGAAGGTGTCAGACTGGTTTCAGGTGAGGAAGGATTTCTTGGTCTTTTTTTCTTGGAGAGTTTCTCTAATGATACCAAGAGGCAGGGCCAACTATGAAAAGACAGGGGATACTCATATCAGAGAAGAACAGAATTCAGAACCAAGACTAGCAAGTTAATCCTCTAACTCATGTTTTCCTCACATTTTAGTGCCACGGTCACAATTCTTAAAATAGCTTTTACTACTTGTGCTGTTATCATTAATGTCTTTCTTTTCATTGTGCCTACATTGAATTGTTATAGGTAATTTAGCTTTGTCCTAAGGAATCATGTCTTTAAAAACCATGGGTCTGATATGCAGAATTAAAAAATGTAAATGTCAGCAAACACAAATGTTTTTTTCAAATGTTCAGTTTTGTATTACTACCCCCTAAAACGGTCTCCTGCCCCTGCAGAAAAATGAGTCCTGCTGGAACGGAACCCAAGTCCATCCAGCCTGGACAGTTAAAGAGAACTCCTTCTCTGCAGAGAGTGGGGCCTGGGCTGAGGGTGGTTTTGAAGTAGAGTCATTCTCCTGAACAGACAGGTGGATTTTTCCTTTCACTCCTGCCTACTTCAGCCAACAGGGTGCGGCAGAAATAACACAGTGTGACTCCTCGCCGGGGTCATCAAAGGCCTTTGCTTCGGCTGATCCCTGAGCCCAGAGCTTCAGGTGAGGTGTTGAGTACCCTCCGAGAGAGGCTGCCTCAGGCTGCCAGCTGTGGCAGAGCCCCAGCCTCCCAGCCATACCCACCAAGAGCCACACGCACGTCAGTGCCTGCACTGAACCACAGGGAAGAGAAGGGTCACCCAGTCCAGCTTCCAGAACCCCTGACCCAAAAAATTGCAAGACACAATAAAATTGCTGACTTCTAAAAGTGATCACACTTCGGGACAGTTGTTGAGCAACTAGAACACTGACTACTGCGGAATCACCAAAGGAGTTTGTCAAAAATACATATTCCTGGGTCCTACGTGTGAATTAGCCAGTTTCACTGTAAAAGAAAAAAATAAAACAGGCCCAAAATAAAGTCCCTCATGCCAGGCCCCCACCAGACGTAATAGCTGACCTCACTGCAGTTCCGATCTCTCCCTGCCCCAAAGTGTCCCCCTGAACCAATCAACCTGGAGCTTCCTCTTCAGCACCTGTGAGGTCACCTGAATGACAAGACTCACCTGTGAGAAGGTGACTGTACCTGAAATAATCTTTTCTTTTGTGAAATATCCTGTCCCACCCACTTTCTGTCTACAAATACCCTCATTTTGTGCATTCCCTTGCAGTATCTAGAGAGAATGCTACCCCTTTTGAATCACTTAATAAAGCTGATGAGGTCTTGAAATTTGTGAATTTTGTTTTTTAACAGCATCTCTGGTGATGCTGCCCAGGCATCAGAATTTTAATATGGCTTCCTGGGCCTCTCCAGGTGATCCCAGAGTCTAAGAAACATTCCTAGAGTTACAGACTAGTGGATACATGGATGCCTTCTGCCCGTGGTCTGCTGGCCGTTGCTATGAACCTGGGTCATGGGGCATGAGCTGGGTGTCAGATGTGATTATAACCACCCAGATTAGAACGCTGTCCCTGCTCTTGGGGCCACCAAGGACCAAGCCAACATCTCTCAGTTCAGCATTAGTTGAAGGAGAACCAGTGACTTTTGCCCTGTGAGGTCCTGAGGGACAAATCCTAGTTCAGGGCTGTTATCATTGACTCAAGGCCACCCAGAAATAGTCCAAGCATTATAATTAATTGGTCAAGACTAAGAAGCCAGGTGCACTGAAAGAACTGAATCTGCTGATATTTCTCCAACAGCCATCTCAGCAGCGCTTTGGGAAGAGTCTGGAGGACATTCCCTAAGGTCTTCTGTCATTTTTTATTATGAGAAGCAGCCCAGGCTTCTTGGGCAAGGCTGAGACTGCCTCAGCCCCAGTTCCAGATTCATTTCCCCTTGAAAATGACATTCATGTGCACTTTTCCCCTCAGTAGAAAAGTGATGATAGATGGCTAATGACAGAAAGCGGAGAATATAGAAAAACGCCTAAAACAAAAACCAAAACCTCACTTGGGGACCTAACCACAGTCTAGCAGAACGTTGGTAGAGGGCTTCAGCCATGCACACCTGGTTGTGAACTTGGCTTCAGGCAACCTTGGCGAGCCTGGGGCTTCTCATCCAAAACTACACTGCACACCTCAAAAGGCGGTTGTGAGGATTAAGTAAGAATATATACACGTGTGCTTGTCTGTGTCAATTTGCTAGTACTCTGGCACATTTCTTTCTAGTCTTTCTTTCTAGTCTTTTCCTTTTGGATAGGCCGGTATTTTATTGCTTGTATTGTTTTATAGCAACCCCTCCTCAATTTTCCAGGCAGTCTGGATGTCTCTGTGAGAGGCAGGTCTGTGTCCAGGTGAGTGGATGGTGGTAGTGGAATGGGGTTACTACGTGTAGATGGTGAGGGGTCTCAGTTTGGAAAGTGAACCCTGGGTTCCTCCCTGGCACACCCATCTCCCTTGAGGTTTAGGTGCGATCCAGAGCTCAGAGAGCCTGACAGGCTCCCTGCAGCTTTTCCATCATGGTGTGTAGCTATGGCAACTGTCCTTTCAGATTTTCTGGGACAGTTCTACATGTCCTTATTGTAGCCCATGTGATATTGGATGCAAAATGTGAAACATAGATTCTATGTGGCAGCAGCAAGAAGGGTGTCTGGTAATGCTGTATAGGAAATGTTATTACATCTATTTTTCTGCCCTTTGGGGGAATCAGGCTTTTTTTATTCTGGTGATACCCATCCAGAGGTTACTGCTTCCGTGAAAAGGAGCGGCTCTCTGCAGAGTCGTGGAATAAACACATAGCCACAGGCTGCAGCTCAGTGTGGTTCAGCATGCAGGTTTTAGATTAAAACAGACTTGCCATCCAACTCCAGCCCCACCAAGTATGAGCTGGGTGAACTTTTGACATCTGTAAGACGCTCTTTTCTCATTTTTAGAACACTCAGGCAGCAAAGAAGATGGGAAATACAAGTAGGCCAGAACAGACATTACTTCTCAAATCTTGTTTCATAAATTATTTGTAGTGAAGGAGCAGTTTTCAAAAATGCTATTGCAAAAATCAAGAAGATGTGGTATACAGAAGCAACGGAATACTACAGTGATCAAAAAAGACAAACTCACACCATCGTGGCATGGATGGAGTTGGAAGGGAGTATGCTAAGTAAGCCAGAGGAGAAAGATAAATACTGGATGGTGCCACTTATGTGTGGATTATAGAAAAACAAAAGGTCAGACAAAGATAAACTTTAAAACCATCACTTGAAAACTGACATAGATCTGAGGCATCCAAGAGGAAATGGTCAGAGGGAGGGAGAGGGGCAAGAGTGATAGTGGGGCAAGGAGAAATATTTGACTCTATTCTTCATTTCACCTTTTATAGGCCTACTAGTGCCTGGATGTCTATCATATGTCTCCTTTGCCTTCCTTGCTAATGTGAGAGGAACCAGACTGTGTTAAAATCATCTCCCACTTGGTCTATTGTTTTGTTTTCCCATGTAATTCCCTAATCCACCACTCTCGCTTCCAAATTGTTATATATACCATTGAGAGCAACAGTGCTCTCAATGTCCTGCTCAAAAAAACCTTCACTGGCTCCACAGTCCCAGAAAATAAGATCCAACTGTCTCCACCAAGCTCCTAAGACCCTCTCTCACATGGTCACCCCCACCAACTCCACCTCAACTATAGATACTTGCCAACATAAACTCCTCACTCCAATCCAGGTCATTCTCCTTTGTCCAAAGGTCTCTGAACTTTTTCTTCAAGGTACCTTAGTCTTTCTCTGTTAGCATGAAACAGAAATCTCAGCTCAGCTCTTCACAGAGCCACCCCACCTCTCCCAGCCCACACCAAGGGACTGTCCTCTGAAAGCACATGCAGATCTTGTTCCTTTCTCCTCTCTTGTCATATTACTCACCACCTGTTTCACATAAGATATTATTGTTCCAGAAACGCCCCTTTTCTTCTCTGGTACCCAGTCCCCTCCCACTGCCCCTATAACCACCACAAGGAACCAAGGGCTGTCAATATAATAATGAACCAAAGAATACCTGAAGAATGCAAGGAGCAATCAAAAAATAAAAATTAAATAAAGAGAAAGAGGAAGTCCAACAAGAGAAATCGGAAATGAGAGAAAATAATTCTCTTTTTTTTCTCTTAGATGCCAAGACTTGCTATTTGTTCTTGATATTTCTCAGATTGATGGACTCCTTGAACTGAAAGAGCCTTAAGAGTCAATGGTTCTGATGAGATGAGGTTGGCTTTGGAGATTAATAAAACTGGAAATGACATACAAAGACAATCAAAGAGGATGTAGATCATTTACCAGTGTGTGGCCTTCAGGATGTCACGTGACCTCGCAGTTCTTCAGTTTCCTCATGGTTGAGTGTGACTGTCCTAACGTCCTTGAGGAAACTGAGATGAGGCATGTAGAGTGACTGGACAGTGCTGACCGTCGTCAATGCTCAGCAGCCATTGGGGAAAGATCCTTTCTCACCTATACAGGGCTGTGCCTTGAAACTCATGTAAAGCAGAGCCCCCCAAAGACTGCTCTCCACCACCTACTAATGGGCTGTGAGAGAGTACAAACACACCTACATCTGTTTCTATTTCAGGCTAAGATATACAGTGTGTTTCTAACTGTGGGTCACAGTCAAGCGAGTTTCACAGGCCCTGATTAAAAACCCCCTACAAATAAGAATGGCATGGCCCCCAGACCATGTGATGGTGTCAGCTGTTCCTTTAAGAACAATTTCATCTTTCATCTTCCCTGCACCTTGATTTTCCATTGACACCCAAATCCTGCTAATATTTCCTTAATTTTTCCTGCATTTCACATATAATATAGCATACTGTTGCATACTAATTAAAATAGAGAGGACTCCCTGGCATGGAGGCCTGGATTCTCCGTGCCTGCAGTCAGGTCTAGTGTGTGCTTCTCCACTAGATGGAATGCTCTGGACACCTTGAGGAAAGAAGGGAGCTTCCGATGTAGAAAGGTCCTTCAGCTGGTAACTACCGTCTTGTAATTTGCAGTGATTCCGTCACCCACATTGTGGCAGAAAACAACTCTGGTTCTGACGTGCTGGAGTGGCTGCAGGTCCAGAACGTGAGAGCCAGCTCCCAGCTAGAAGTGCTTGATGTGTCCTGGCTGATAGAATGCATGAGAGCAGGCGAGCCGGTGGAGATGACGGGAAAGCACCAGCTTGTGGTAAGAGTCACGACTACATTTTCACTTCACTTGATGATGAAGAACATGAGCTGTGGAATCCATGCCCCTGGGGTAAACCCCAATTTCTCTGCTTACTCTGTGTGTCCTTCTTTTCTGAGCTTCAGTTTTCTCTTTTGTAACATGAGATAACAGCAGTGCCAGCCTAAAAGATGGTTATTCGGACCAGAATAACATGCAGGTAAAGCCCTTATCACAGAGCCTGGTCTGTGGTGGGCACTGAGTAAATAGTAGCTACTTTATGAACAAATTTATCCACAGATATTACACAATATTGACGCCTTCATACTGTCACAACCAGAAAAGTAGAGTGTTCCTTTTTTTTTTCTTCCTATGATTATTAAAAAAAATTAAACTCTTAGTTTCAAATCCTTCAGAAACTGGAAACTAGAAACTTCAGAAAGAGGATTCAAACCATAGCTACGTAAGTTCATGGAAAAGGAAAATGGTATTGGATCAATGGTTCGCGTGCGTGGTTTTTCTTTTACCTTATTGCAAAAAATACTTGTTAATGACAACAAACTCAAATGTTGGAGATGTATCTAATACAAAGTTTGAGTCTTCTAAAATTTTACGCTCTTTTCAGAGTTAATTGCCATCAAACACCTTCCAATTTTTTCATACACATCTACTGTTATTACTATTAATTGTTAATAAAATATGATGTTTCTGAATTTGTTCAGGTGAGAAGAGACTATTCAGGTGACTCCAGTCCAAGCCCCCAGAATACTGCACCACTTGCTGTAGAAAAGATTTCTCAGTACGCCTGTCAGAGAAGAACCACGCTAAACAACTGTAATCACGTGTTCACGGTAAACAGGACTTTACAACTCCCAGAGCAAAGGGAAGACTTGCACTTTCTTCCCATAGACCCACAAATTACATCATGACCTTTCCTGAAAATCTGGGAAAGATTCCCCACACTCACCCTATTCTACCCTGATCTCTGGTTTTTCTTCTGTCATGAAAATGGACAATATGTCTGGACTACACTCTAGAGAGAGGACAGATGACTATCAAGAATTGTCATCAATGGGCACAACACTTGTCAAAGGCAAATATTATGAAAAACCAAATGCTGTTATTAATCCAAAACACAATAAAAACAAGTTATATAGAATAGTTAGAATGTCTGTGCTGGGAAACCAGAAGATTGTAAACCCAGATTCTAGCCTTGCTGATATTCACTAGCTTGCACAAGTCGATAACTCTCTTTGAGCTTCAGTTTCCTCATTCATTCAAAAAGAAATCAGCTTGATCACCCCTGAAGCCCCATGCAGCCCTGAAGTTCAGTGATTCCAATGACCCCCACGAAGCCCATGTGGCCCGCAGGCCACGAAGCCTGTTCTCTAGGCTCGAATCATTGTCAGATGGATAACGCACACAGGTGCAGGGCAAACGTACACTTCTCATTTTTAGACTTCCAGCCCCATGTGTGCGAGGAAGACCAGGAAATGGTGGCTTCTGGGCACGATGAGCCTGATGCCACACAGCTGCACCTTCTTCCTCCTCTGCGGGAAATGCAAACGTGCCCACCCTCAAATAACCCAGACTTGGGTCTGTGCCACCTCTGATTTCACCCACGGGTTCAATAAGCCCATGTTAAGTGCTGTCCATGTTTTACATACAAGCTAAGAGATGAGGATGGCCAGTGATCAAGACAGAGTCCTGGCCCCAGGCTGGTAGGGAGGGCAGTGAGCAGAGAGAGGAGGGTTGTACTGAGTGATGACTGGCGGGATGCAGGATGCATGAGATCATTTTTCAGGTAATTCCTGAATATCTAGTGGCAGCAAATTTTAAGTCTTCTTATACGGCACTCTATGGCCTGTCTTTTCAATTCAACTCATCTGCAAGGGAGTGTGCAGAGGTATGGGAGACCCATTCCTGACCTTCAAGGAAGCCGCCACTGCTCCCAGGAAAGCAAGAGGTGTTTGCAAGTGGCTGCTGGCTCAGGGGTCAGGAGATGGGTTGTTTTGTGCTCATCTGGTTTTATTCTTCAGGATGCCTTTGAGATACTGGCCGAAAATTATGAATTTAGAGAGAATGAAGGCTCCTGTCTGGCATTTATGAGGGCGGCTTCTGTGCTGAAAGCTCTTCCTTTCCCAATCCTCAGTATGAAGGACACAAAAGGAGTCCCCTGGCTCGAGGACAAAGTCAAGTGTGTCATAGAGGTAAGGGTGAAATGTGATTTGTTACTTCCTAGTAGGAAGGGAGGGGGAGAGAGCAGGGAGAGAAGGAGGGAGAAAGAGAGAGAAGGAGGAAAGGTGGGACAGAGAAAGAGAGACAGAGAGAAAAACAAAAAGAGACAGGCAGAGAAAAGATTTTTCTGTCAACGATGTCAATGTGATATTCATGACTTATTTTCCTTCCTCTCTCAATAGATGAGACACCAATAAAGATACAGGTAGATCTTGATGTATAATCCATACCCCAATATTATCACAGCTGGAGTTATGTGGGCTAAGTAGAGAGAACTCTCTCATATTACTACTAATCACAATGAAAAGACCCACGTGACCTTAAAGCCCCTCAGCAGGGGGTGGTCTGACTTCCAATCCAGCTGCAGGAAGGACCTTGGTTCCACTGAGAGGATCTCAGGGTGTGTCCCAGAGTGGAGTTGATTCTGCCTCTGCACCTGAGTGTCTCTTCCAGGAAGAGAGCGAGGGGTGGGTGTTCATATAGTGATTTAATTCATATAGTGATTTAATTATTTAATGTTTAAGGAAATTGGTCATCCAGTGTCAGATCAAAGATTTAAGAAAAATAATCCCAGCTCTATTTAGAGGAGGGTGTCTCTGAGTTATACCTCCTAAGGGGTTGAACTTGGATTGGCTTTTCAATGGGCCCAAAATTAACGTGTTCAGATGAAAATTACTTGTTTTAGCAAGTTTATATCCATTGAAAAAAATCACATATTTAGGCATAAAAGTATTGTCGATGAATGTTCTGGTCTGTGTTCTATAGATTAGGACTCTGATCTTTCTTTACCTTTGCCTCTGAGAATTTTTAGTAATACTTGAATATATAATGACCTGGAGCTTTCAAAATTACAGGGAAACGTCTTGTTTACTGCGAATCTGCTAGGGAAACACCCTACGCACGATGGGCATACATTTCATGAAAATACCAATGCTACTACATCTGTGAATGTGAGAGTCTCAGATTGTGATTGTCCAACATTACTAATTGGCAATATTTTCAACTGTCCATGCAGGAAATTATTGAAGATGGAGAAAGTTCTGAAGTCAAAGCTGTGTTAAATGATGAAAGATATCAGTCCTTCAAAGTAAGTGATTTTATATATACATTCATTGAAAATATTTTTTTCAGTTAATCCTATTGCTTATTTTAGGTGGTGGCATTAGTAAGCCTGGGCTGCCATAACAAAATGCCATTGACTGGATGATTTAAATAACAAATACTTGTTTTCTCACAGCTCTGAAGGCTAGGGGTTTCAGATCAGGGTGCCAGCTTGGGCAGGGTCTGGTTAGGGCCTGACTGACAGACTTGAGATGCCACCACCTTGGTGCTCTCCCATGGCAAAGTAACCTGAGCAAGTGTCTCTTCTTAGAAGGGCACATGATCCCATCCTCATGACCTCATCTAAACCTAATTGCCTCCCAAAGACCCCATGTCCAAATACCATCACATTAGTGAGGTTAGAGCTACATATTAATTTGGGGGAGATAATTTAGTCCACAGTAGTGGTCTAGGAAGTAGGTGCCTAAATAGATATGAGTGCCTGGGTTTACCACCTGCTCTGGGTGAGATACAAATTATCTTAACTTCCAAGAGTCAGTCACCAGTGGTACAATTGTCAGAGGGACATGAGGAGCATGGGAAACTGATCTGCTCTTAAAGAGCAAACCATTACTGGAAAGTTCTTCACAGCATCCTTGCCCACTTTAAAACAGGGTTTGTAGCCTCCCAATTTTCTTGCAATGGAGTTTCATGCAGCAGGGACTTCTGCCAATCTCTGCCATCGAGAAGGAAGGATGCACACTCTTGAAAGATGGTCCAGGCAGGATCCCAGGTTCAGAATGCAGACAGAGGGGGCTGAGTCTGGCCTCTGCCACTTACCAGCTGTGAGATGGTGGAGAATTTATAAAAGCTCTACGTGCTCTTCACCTTTGGGAGTAAATCTGCAGAGCCTGAGTGTGCGTCAGAGACCCTGGGGCAAGGGTGTGCCCCGCTGGGGTGACAGTGGCCACTGACGGCTCTGGGATTCACACCATCAGGTGGTCCATGAACCCTGGCAGGTGCCAGGATCTGCCTCCTTCTGGCTCATTTAGCAGGAAGGGAAGGGCCCTGCTGACACAAGAGCGCCCTAGCAGATCACCATCCCCCACCTGTCTGTCATATTTCGAAAACTGGTAAGAGATTTGCTCATGAGTTTTCTTAATTACTGTTTAACTCCGGATCGCATCACTTCGCTGTTACAATGATGGCTTTGGAAACTAACAGCGGGCCTTCCCCTTCGCAGCTCTTTACTTCTGTGTTTGGAGTGGGGCTGAAGACATCTGAGAAATGGTTCCGGATGGGTTTCAGAACTCTAAGTAAAATAAGGTCAGACCAAACCCTGCAATTCACAAGAATGCAGAAAGCAGGTAAATTGTCTCTCCTAAAAATCTCTCCTGTTGCCTCTGGCTCTTCACCTCCATTCTTGGTGAACTGGGTCACTTATTGGCCTCATTTCATGCTATGGTGTAAAAATACAAAATACAATCAGACAGATCTGGATCCAAATATTGGCTCCAACACTGTCCAGCTGGGTGATCTCAAGCAAGTTCATTAAATCTTTAGCCTTAGTTACCTCCACTATGAGAAGGAGGGAACACTGGACCTTCAGAGAGAGATAAACCCTTGCAGGCAAAGCCCTTACTCATGCACCTTGGACGAAGGCGCCACCTCTGCTCCTCCCCTCCATGTCTCTCTCTACCCTCTGGCACTGGCTCCTCAGTTCAGCCCTGTCTGAACTTCACTTATTCATGGTGTCAGACAAAGAAGCAACAAGTCAGACAGCCAATGACAGTTTTCTACCTGAGCTCAGATTTCACAAGTCTCCGTTCCTTCTGGCTTCTGCTTCGGTGTTTTCACTGATGATTCACCTTCCAGCTTGGAGTCTTCCCATCCCAACACTTTTCCCATTTTTTTTTTTTTTTAAACAATAGGTACAGTTTGTTGATCAAGAGGGCTGGGTCTCCAATAGGAAGTTCCTAGCTTGGTTTCTAGAAGGATATGAAATACTTCCTTAGTTAGGAAACGGTAAGCCTATCGGTCAGAAAGCAAAGAACCATTGTTACCGGGAAATTCACAACCCAGAGAACTCAGTGGCTGGGGTCTGAGGGACAGCTCGGTGTGGATGCCCTACACACGGGAGCGCCATTAGACAACAGAACCCCCTCCCCCCAGGGATGTCCTTCACACACAATGTCGCTCTCTGTCCTGTCCAATGGCCCCTCAGGATTCCTCTATTACGAAGATCTCGTCAGCTGTGTGACCCGGGCAGAAGCAGAGGCGGTCAGCAAGCTGGTTAAAGAGGCTGTGTGGGCGTTTCTGCCTGATGCCTTCGTCACCATGACAGGAGGGTTCCGGAGGTAAATGCAAGGGTTGCTCTTGCCTCTCCCACTCTAACACCTTCGGTGGCTCCCCATGACCTGTAGGCTTCTGGAAAAGGCATGCGAGGCCCTTAGGGATCTGGTGCTGACATTTCTCTCCAGCCTCTTCCCTGCTCCTCACGCTTCACTCGTCACCCCAAAGGGCTGTCATTCTCTGCACACAGGACTGTTCTCTGCTTCTCTGACTTTGCTCAGTCAGACCCTTCTGCTTGGACTGACTGTGTTCCAATTGTCACTTGGATGACTTCTCCTCTACCTTTAAGAATCAATCAACTCAGAAGTCACCTCTTCCAGAAAGCCTTCCTTGACTCCCTCCTCCTCAACCATGGGCTGGGCGCTCCACCTCAGAGTCCCTGACAGTTACCAAGTAACTTGTTGGAATCTGAGCTCTTCCCTCTAAGGTGTTAGAGTTTCGTGCTCAGAGAGAACCAGTGCCTGGTGTCCGGCACAGAGTAGGCACTCAAGAAATACTGGTTGAGGGCCTCCCCGGTGGCGCAGCGGTTAAGCGCTGAGCTGTGGAGCTGTTGGCAGCGGAGATGCGAGTTCAACGCCCGGCCGGGGAGAATCCCACATGGCGAGGCGGACCTCTCCTGCCTTGCCCGCTGCTCCCCTCAGCAGTGTGTTTCTGATCTGCCTGTTCTGCTACCCGCTCTGTCTCTGGTGAACCTTCTCGCCGCCCCACGCCTCTGGCCTGTACCCCAGCTTGTGTGTATAAATAAAAAAAATAAATCTTAAAAAAAAATACTGGTTGAACCAAGGAATGAATGAATGGGTGCAGTTGTTGGATACTGAGGCCTCCATTTCTGAAAGAGATTCCCCTTCCTCACCCCACTCCCCCACATATACACCTTCCTTTAATTCTCCTTCTGGCCCTTTTACCTAATAGTAGTTACCTGGTTGCCATTCTGGCAAGCTGGGTTTAAGGTGAGGGAGAAAACTGAAGGGAAGATGGAGCCTAAGAAAAATGCCCTAATCTGTGTCATGATTCCAAAGCCCCAGCTTGTATCATGTGGCTGGAGATCCTGGTTTGCTTACCTCGACATACACAGGTGTGAGCAGATAGAAGAAATTGTCTCCTTGGTTATTTTTTACCCACACATTCATAATGACATCAATACTCTGTATTGTGATTTTCTGTGGCACTGATTTATTTTGCTAGGAGTAGAGTTGTGTAATCAAGGATAGTTTATTTTAAAAAGTCATGAGCATTTTGTGTTACAAACTTTAAAATCAGGCTTAGGAACAAATGTGCTTTTCAAAATGAGGGTTCGACCATCTAATTTATTTCTGTTTCATACTATTTTTTTCTCTATCAGGGGTAAGAAGATTGGGCATGATGTAGATTTTTTAATTACCAGCCCAGAAATCACAGAGGAAGAAGGGCAACAAATTTTACCTAAAGTGATAAACTTATGGGAAAGGAAGGTAAGAAGAAAGATTAAACGGAGATGTTCAGACACTCAGCATTATATTAATACAGTTGAATCTCACACACTGTTTACCTCCTGATTGTGTAACGACTGTGAAATTGAGCCTTAATGATTTGCAACGTCTTATACAATGACACACGTGAGAGTTACCAGCTTTGGGTCCTGGGTATCTTGCTGACATGCGTATCGTGTTGCCAAAGGGGCTGCGTTAGACAAGCACAGAGAGCAAAGGCCTCGGCTGTGAACTCTGGGAGGTGACGGGGCTGCAGCGAGCTGGGAGTGGGGCAGGGTGGCGAAGATGGGGTAAATCAGCACCAGAGGTGTCACTAGCGCCCTGAACTTGGTGCTGGAACCACCTGGAATCTGCTGAGACAGGAAGAAGGAAAGTCATGTGGGCCACCTGGGGCCAGAGAAAGCCATGGCTCAGAAGACCCCGCCGCTGAGGTCAGACTAGCCACAGGCCTGCCGATGCCCAGTGGAGGAGCTAAGGCTGGTCTGGGGCCAGGGCCCTTGTTGGCTTCCTCTCCTGGTGTTGCCAGGCGGGCTCACCGTGCAGCAGCAAAACACATGTTCTGCTCAGATCTGTAAAACCTGTGGTAAGTGCTCCCATGAAAACCTGGTAGAAGATCACACGCTCTCACCAGCAGAGACCGCCTGATGTCTTTCTGTTTATTTCAGGGATTACTTTTATACTATGATCTTGTGGAGTCGACATTTGAAAAGTTAAAATTGCCTAGCAGGAAGGTGGATGCATTAGATCATTTTCAAAAATGCTTCCTGATTTTAAAATTGAACCACCAGAGAGTGGACAGTGGCCAGTCTGGCCAGCAGGAAGGGAAGAGCTGGAAGGCCATCCGTGTGGACCTGGTCGTGTGCCCCTACGAGCGCCGGGCCTTCGCCCTGCTGGGCTGGACGGGCTCCCGGGTAAGGGCTGCTTAGAACCATGGCATCGGCATTTGCCTTCCAAAAGGAGGCTGGGCCCACCTGGGTCCATGAGAGAGACAATGGCAGCTGGGGCTGGGTGACAGGGGAGGAGGCAGTGCCTCCTAATCTGGGCATTCTACCTGTACACTGTCAAGGGAGATAGATTAATCTAGAATTGTTATTCTCAAAGTATGGTCCCTGGGCCAGCAGCACAGCCTTACCTGGAAAGAGGAGGTCAGACATGTAAATTCTCCACCCCACCCCAGACATACTGAATCAGGGGCTCTGGGGGTGGTGCTCAGCCCAGCAGCTGGCACGGGGCAAGCTCTCCTTAAATGTCCATCAGAAGCTCTGTGCTCGGATACAGCCATGCTAACAGAAGGGCTTCTGCCCTTCCTCCTCCAGCCAAGTGTTAAAAGTCAGACCAGATCACTGTTGTACTCAAAACCTTGCAGAGATTCCCCATTTAACTCAGAGTAAAGGCTGAAGGTTTTATAGCCGCCCAAGAGGCCCAAGAGGCTCTGTAACATCTTCCCACCTTTCCCACCATCTTCTGAGCTCCCCTCCTGCTGTTTCCTCCCTGAACTGGGGCAAAGCTCACCTCACCCTAAAACCTCTGTTCTAGCTCTCCCCTGTGCCCGGAGCGCCCTTGCTCAGCACCCGCTGCGCTAACTCCTTCTATGCGCCAAGCCCTTGCTCAAGTCCTGCCTCGTCAATGTGGCCGGCACTGTGGGCAGCAGAGACCTTTCAACACACGTTGTTTACTTATTTACTCTGTTATTGTGTCTTTTCTGCATCCTGGGCTTGAGTCCAAGCCCCACCAGGGCAGACATCGTGCTTTTGTTCACTGTTACAGTCCAAGCATCCAGAACATAACTGGCGCATAGTAGATGCTTCATAAATTTTTCTTGAGTAAATATTATTACTCTCCAAATGAAAGTTGCCATTATCAATCCTAATGGTTCAGGGGAAAAATGCTTCTAGACATTTAGCAGAGGAGTCCAGGAAGATATCTTTACCTGACAGAGTGGGGGAGCCAAGGACAGCCCCTCACTGCACCCACTTCCCCTACCTCTTCCAACCTCCCAACACACCTTATAAGCAGTCACAGGAGAAGGAGGCCCTGTACTAAGCAATACCCCTATACTTTCCCAGAACAACAGTTACCATACCTAGAATCTGCTTTACCCCAATTCTTCCACAACCCAGACAGACAGAAGTCTGTCATGCACCCAGGCAGTGGTCTGGAAGGGGAAGGGTAGTTCGCAGCCTCTGCTCGTTTTCCTAGTGAGAGACAGTTCCTCACCACTAGAGGGCGCAGTGAACCCACACTTTCTCCCTAACGCCCTGTGGAATGGACGTGAGATTTGTGCTTCTCTTAGGAAAATTAGCCTCATGACAGCTTCATTCATTGTCTTCCTTTTCCAAGGATTTCCTATCCTCTATCTCAGGCATCAGGCTTTCCCTCCCGCAGTCTCAAAGCCCACTCCTGATCGTAGAAGATGCTGTTCTGGGGGCAGGTAGCTCAGACTATTCGTTTTATGAAATCTCATCGGAGAGGATATGAGCGTGGAGGGGGAACTTGCTCATGTACTTCCTCCATCCTCTTGTTTAACCAAGCAAGAGGCTGGTGATTTGTCGAGAGAGGCATAGACAGAAGACAGAATCCAGCCAGGAACCCAAGTCTCCTGATTCCTCAACCTATTTTACAACAGTGACATTCCAGATTTAAAGGTGTGTGTGTGAGTGCGTGTGTGCACGCATGCACACACGCGTGCCAGCGCGTACTAACTAGTCTAGGCACAAACCTCACAATAACCATTTATTCATTCAACACGCATTTGCCCTACCTCTTCCATGTGCCTGTCGCTATCTGAGGGAATATGGTTACACAGGAAACAAATCAGGTTCCTGTTTTCCCAGCGCTTATAGGTGAATGTGTGTGTGTGTGTGTGTGTGTGTGTGTGTGTGTGTGTGTGTGTGAGCATGAAGCCTGTCATCACAGAACTTGTTCCCAGGAGAAAATCACTTTAAGAATGGTCAGTGGTATAGAGATTTCATTACAGGGATTGAGAGATCTCTAAACACATAATATTGAAAACATTCTAGACTCGATTGTAACTTATCTTAACGATCTCTCACCCAGCAGTTTGAGAGAGACCTCAGGCGCTTTGCCACACACGAGCGGAAGATGATGCTGGACAACCACGCGCTGTATGACAAGACCAAGGTAGAGTCGTCTCCCTGAGATGGGCTGCCTGGTCCCCATCCCCACTGACCGCCGAGCTCCTTTCCTGAACTGATTTTAGTGTCCCGAGTTGGCGTCCTTTGCTGAGGGGCCTGTTCCCTCACACCACAGATGACCACAGCTGCAAAGGCACTGAGCTGGCCTAGGGCACACCTCAAAAATGAAGAGCTAGCGGGGCCCCAGAACCATTCCAGCAGTGATCATTCATAGTTAGGTCTATCTACGGTGTTTGTAGTGAGTAACTCCAAAGAAAACCTAGGATTCTCCCCACACCCCCCCCAAAATCACAAACACCACTCACTACCCCGCAAATACAGTGGCGGTGGCTTCTGCATGACCACTTTGTATTAGTGAGAGGCGACTGAAGAAGGAAAGCCACAAGGCCCCCCGGAGAGACAGCTCAGCTGGCAGTCAGCCAGGTCCGCTCAGGCTACCGGCTACTGGACTCACGTGGCACCCTGACCTTGCAGTGGTCAGGGCCCAAATCCATGACTCAGCAAAATGAAAAATGACCGTGAATAGTGAAGAGTTAGATGTTCAACCGTTAAATCCACAAATGCCAGAGTGTATTGTTCTTACAGTGTCAAGGATGCTAACCCAAGCTCTGAGGGAAAAGGAAAGAGGGCAGCGAGTGATGTTTGGGCCAGAATTAATTCTGACTAGATAGTTTCACCGGTAACACTTTCACCGAGCCAGCCCCAGAAGCCTAACAAAAATATCTGAATGCATCTATTTCTCGTTCTGTTTTCAGAGGATATTTCTCAAAGCAGAAAGTGAAGAAGAAATTTTTGCGCACCTGGGATTGGATTACATTGATCCATGGGAAAGAAATGCCTAGAAAAATTTGTCAGCCCTTTTTTTCAGGTTCAGTAAATGATGCTTCATATTATAGTGAAAGGTGCTTAGGAAAGCTTGGGATTCTTTAAGTCTTATGAAAATGCAACTTGGTCTAGAAATAGCTTGGGGAACACAGTAAGGCCCACCTGGTGACGGGTTATGCTCTAATGGCCACTGTACCATGTTGCTTAGAATTCACAGCGCATTTTCCCATAGAAACAGTGTTGTAATTGGTAATTTGTTTCCAGAGGAGCTCATCAAAGCCCACTTGACCTCAGTGCTGCAGAGGCCAATAAAAATAGGAGGAAACGAGATGGCGGAGTCTTCCTTTTCTTTGCTCAAAAATTATAGGATATTCTTTAAAATGTAACAAAGTCAAAGAACAAAGAGCTTTTAAGATTTATCTTGAGGGGAGAAACAGGTTTAAGGAGATCAAATTTAAGGATTCTCAAACAGGTGCTAGGTCCCTCCTGGCGCTGCTGGGGATGGGGATTGATTCTGGGTGGGCTCAGGTCACCGTGGAGACCAGGAGGAAGCCCCTGGGTCGATGTCCCTCTCCCTGATGGCCATCTGTGTCCTAGACTCCTGAAGACCTGGGGTGTCGCCTGGTGGCCCTTCTCCTCTCCTTCCAGCTCCCTCAAGGGAAAAAGAGATTGGGAGACCTAGGACCCCCTGAAGAAGTTTGGTGCCCCACCTTGGGCACAGGGAAGGGAACTCTTTCCCTCCCGGTGTTGGGGCGGGGAGGGGATGTGTGTGTGTGTGTGGGGGTGCATATCAGGAAGCACTGCCTAAAATGCAGCACTGCAGACCATCGCTTAGCAGCAAGATCTGCGCCTGGCTGGGTGCTGAACAGCTGGGTCCTCAGGCCCCTCATCTTCCTCTGGGACCAAGAGGCCAGATCCTTTCCACAATGATGACAGAGACGCAAGAGCAAGCAAACTCAAGTGTGCAAGCCCTTTAAGGCTCTTTCCATATCATTTACTACCCAGTCAAAGCAGGGCAAAGTTGGGAGGGACTGGGAGTGCCACTCTATGACATTGGGACAAAGTGCAAAGCTACAAGTCAAAGAGTAAGGGGGGAGGGGGAGGGATAGGCCCATCTGTGCAGACGGCCTCAGCCAGGCATTTTTACGCCTTTTCATTCTTTCTACTTCCTGTAAACTGTCTCACTTAATCCTGATCTCTCTTGAGGTGCCATCTGAAGCTGGGAGAGTGTCTGGTCAGGGGGAGCACTGAAGGCCTCGAGGTGGAAGATGGGAAGGGGAGGGGACAAGGTGCTGGCTTCAGAGGAAACTCTCTCTGTATGTGGTTTTAAGAGGAAGAAACACCTAGTGGTTCCTTCTCTCCTGCAGCCTAGCCACTTAAGGATGGATAAGCCCTCCTGTCCTAGCAGTGTCACATCTCAGCCACACTGACCACATGCTATGGGTCACAGGTGCTATCCCATTTAGTTAGCCCAGTAACCCCAGAGGTGGGTAGGACATCAGATTTACAAATGAGAGAAATCCAAGGCATCCAGAGGTCACGCTTCTTGGCCGAATTCTAGCTACTCTGCAGCAAAGCTGGGGCTTGAGCCCGTGCTCGCTGGCAACCTGGGCCACCATTCAGGATGGCCGTCAGCTGCGGTCCCCAGACAGGGCTTTGGCCTAGGCCCCTGCATCACAAGCAGACTTGCTGGCTAAGGAAAGTGGGGCCGGGGGTAACTGAGTGGACAGCAGCCACCCCGGAGAGTAAGGCCTCGAGTTCCGACCTTGCACGGTCAGGCGCACCCGCATGCCAGATTCCAAAACCCACCAAGTCTCCTCCTCGTCCTTCTGCTGCCCCACTGTTTCCCAAGTACGACATTTAAGATTATTTAGGGAGTAGATAATAGCTTTAGACTGAGAGGACCAGCTAATATCTACTTAGCACCTACTATGTAATAGTCGTTTTTCTAGGCATTGGGCAGAGAACAAAGCTGTCAAAAATCTCTGCCTGTATAAGCATGGAGCTAATATTCTAGAAAGATATTTATTTTAATATAGGTAACAAAAATAATGGTTTTCCATTTATGGTGGTGATAAAAAAAAACTTCCTTTCTGAATAGACTCGTTGAAGTAAGAAAAGTGAATCAATGTAAGGAAAACTTTTAGTAAATATTATTGAATTATGGGGATGTGGCCAGTATTAAGTACACAGGGCCCACCTCCACTCTCAGCTCCCCAGCGCTGATTCACAGCCGGAGAAGGTCCCACCACACAAAGCTGGGGTAGGTCTGCAAAGGAGTTTCCCCAGCAGAACCTCAAAGATTCTGATGGGGCTTCTTGAGCTAATCCCCTTATTTGGAAAGCCCGTCAGGAATTCCACAAATGTCACCTGTTTGGGTTGTACGTGACTTTTTGCTCTCAGATGGAACTTGATCAATCAGGCTGACGACCAGATAGATCACGGAACTCAGCTTTCTCTAGTGCCACCTGCTTCGGGAGCAGCGCGCCCTCTGGTGGCTAACAAGAGAACCATCTGCTGCAAGTAGGTCATCAGTGGCAGGAAGGGTCAAGCCCATCTCTCTTCCTACAACTTCAGGTAAAGGAAGGAAAGAGAGTGTTGATTTTTTTCTCATTTGAGACCAAAAGAGAGACTGTTTTATGTCTTTGAGTCTAGATAGAAAGCACTTGTATGAAAGCTATTCCTTGAGTGGATAGTAGACTCCCCATCCATTTTTGTGGAGTATCTTTCAGAAAATCAAGTGCCTTTAGCATTTTTTATGTCCCCATCGTCACCTGACAGTAAAGGAATACATTAATATTAGTCTGTGAAATTAATTTACACATTAATCAATAAGCTTCTCCAGGATTTTGGAAACACAAAGATTGGGTGGAATAAGAAATGTTTCAAAAGTTATCCTTCGCTGATTTAAAAAAAAAAAAAACAACTTCAATTAGTTTTATAACCCTCAGTCATAAATTCCACAAGGAAACTGGTGTTTATTGGGAAAATGTAAGAGAAATAAGTTTCTCACCTGCAAACCCCAGAGCCGAAGGGACCTCAGAGAGCACAAAGGCTGTGCTGGTGAGAGTGGTGTGTGGAGAGGAGGAAGGGGAGGACTCACTTTGCAGGACCTGGGAGAATTGGAGTTAGAATATTTGAAATGGGGCCTCCCTGGTGGCACAGCGGTTGAGCGCTGCGCTGTGGAGCTGTCGGCAGTGGTGACGCGAGTTCCACGCCCAGCAGGGAGATTCCCATATGGCGGGGCAGACCTCTCCTGCCTCACCCGCTGCTCCCCTCAGCAGTGGATTTCTGATCTGCCTGTTCTGCTCCCCACTCTGTCTCTGGTGAGCCCTCTTGCCGCCCTGCACCTCTGGCCTGTACCCCAGCTTGTATGTATAAATAAATAAATCTTTAAAAAATATATATTTGAAATGGGTGAGTGTAATCTTAGAGATACACAAATGCAAACACCAAGTGATTCATGAAGAAATAAGATCAAAACACTGATGTAACGTACCCTCGGTCACCCCAAAGCCAGCACGGGCACTGGGAGGGGGCTGGAGCTTCTGACCTCTGGTCTAAGCATTTCCCTCACTGTCGGGATGGCCTCCGTGAAGGACTGGACATCCTCATCACCCCCACCGTGCCAGCCGGGGGGTAGCCCTGAATAACCTTGATTCCAACGGAGGGTCAACATCACATACTGTAATACAGGAAAAGAAAAACCACAGACATGGTGTAGGCCCATAAGAAAGACCGTTTTACTTTTCACTATATTCCAAAATAAGTTCTAGTGTCTTGTACCAGAAGAAGTGGCAGAAATGCTGAACCTTGCCAGGTTAGTGGAAACAGTTTGAAATAAAGATTCTAAGCAACAGATTGTAAGTGGAATTAAAACAAATATCCCAAAATACAAGTCACATCTTGCTTTAAAGATTATAAGGCTTATTCACATGCATATATCAGTCCTGAGGGCAGGAGGAGGAGAACTTGTATCTCTGCTTTGTAATTACAGAGCTGAGGCTTCTAGTGGGCCACAGTCCACCCCTGGACTCACACCTTGTGTGCCAAGGCCTCAGTCACAGTCAAGTTCATAGCAAATTCAAGGGCCTTCTTACCATGTTAGAGAAGTAAAAGCTGGATCACTGGGCATGTCTGCTTAAAAGTGGACAAATTGGCTTGTCAAGGTAACTGGATTGAAGGGACTTAGCACAAAACTGAGTTGCACACGTTGGATTTGAAAAGCCTGTGTTGACAGGTGGCAGTGTGGAAAAGAGCAAGTGTGTCTCAGAACAGTGACAGGCCCTGTGTGAGCAAGGTGGCGGCTGGGCCCCCAGGTGCCCTGAATCCAGGTTCTCCCACAGGAGGCTTGTCCTACTCCTGGGAGCCTCCTCACAGAAGTAATAGTCAAGACTCAGGCCTGAGCTGGCTGATTTGACCACAGGCTTCCCTCGGATGTCAGGCACATGACTGCTGGGCCCAGCCTTCGGTCCTGTGCACATCCACTCACGGTTTTCTTCATCTTTTCTTGACAACCAGTTTTTCCCCATAGAGTGCAGGGATTTGGGTCTTTATCACCATTCCCACAAAATGGAAACCCCCTATTTCTAATAATCTCATAAAACAAATTTTGCCTTCCCTCTACCTTATTTATCTTCTACACACACACACACACACACACACACACACACCACTGCAGAACTGCCTTCTTTAAATACTCTGATCGTAGAGTATTTAAGTGGGAGCAGGGTGTGACCCAGCCATGAATGCCTTGTGGCGAGGGGATGTGTGGCCCCACGGGTTTCTATCCTGAGAAGTTCAGAAATAAGGAACTACTGCCCTTCATACATCTCCCTTAACTTTCATTTATAGTTTTGAAAATAAATAAAAATTAAATGCAATGATCCAGCAAAGAGAGAAAGTAAAACAGAACACATTTCTTTACATAAAAAACCCAAACTAGGGAGGAAGAAAAGACAACAAAAGTTTCATTTATATTCCAAATTGCACCAGACTGTCCTGGCCAACCCTCCTTTGGAAACCAGGTATGATTTTTTGTTGTTGTTGTTGCTTGTTTTTTGGGAAAAGATATGTGGGAAAAGATGAGACAGCAAGACACTGCAACACCAAACCCTTTTCCCAGATTACCCAGAAAATGAAATTTCCTTTGGGATCGGGAACAGGATCCAAGGGCTCCTCTGGAAGCAAAGCCACCTCAGCTGGTGCTCACAAGATCTTAGAACTGGGACAAACCTTATCTGATCTGCCCCCTGAAGAGACAAATCAACCCACAGTTGTCCAGCTCTGTCAATGAAATTTGAATCGGTTAAAAAACGACTTGGCATCTCTCCTCACAAATCCCTGGGTTTCAGCTCTATTCCAGATCCAGGTCTGCTCCTTGCTGGGGCTGCCTCACTCCAGGCTCAGTCTGGGCATCAGCCACCACAGTCCCCGCCTTCTCTCCACTTCGCGGGTGGGACGGTAAGTGTCTCGCAGGGGCTCCTCACTTCCTGACACGGTTTGCACATAGATGTGGGTTTCTTCTGCTCCCATCATGTTCTCATGTGTGGGGGACCTGCTAGGATTCTTGGGAAAATAAACGTATCTTTACAAAATATAGGAAAAACTTCTGCTTTGGACCAAGTTAGAATAGTAACAACCAGATATAGCCTCCTACCTGAAACAACCAAACTCAAACAAAACATTTGAAACAATAGTTTTTGAGAAAGTGGACATCAGGTAAGGAAGGACATGAAAAACAAATATGGAGAGTGAGTCCTGAAATTGCCTTGAACTTACAGTGGGGAGGGTTTTCAGGCCTCTCAACATTCTTTTGTTTAATGTTAGCCTAGTATCTTTTAAAAAATTCTTAGTTTCTATTAGCACCTTAATATTTAAAGTAAGTTTTTATAGGCTATATATAATTGGATCTTGCTTTACTGTCCAATCTGAATATCCCTGTCTTTTAGTGATGTGTTAAACCATTTATATTTAATATGATCATTTATTTTATTGGGTTTAAATCTACCATCATGCTATTTGTTTTCTATTTGCTATGTTTTAAATCTTTTTCTGCTTCTTCCATCTAGATTTTAGAAGCACCTTATTAAGCTCCATGAAAAATAATCTCTTGATATTTATATTTGAATTACATTTATTACACAGATCAATTTAATTATGTGACATCTTTATGCCATTGAGTCTTCCTATGCAGTACTGTGGTATATAACTTCCATTATTTAGGGTATATTGAATATCTTTTACTTAAGTGTTGTTATTGTCCATAAAGTGATTACATGTTTTGTTAGGTTTATTCTTTAGGTTTCTGTATATCTATTTTTCAGGGTATCTGAGTTTCTACATTGTTATGCTTCTAAAGGTTTCCCCTGCTATTTGAAGGTAGAGCATTCTTATTTAGCATGATTTGATAGGTTATTTTGGGGGCCTGGAAACAACAACAACAAAAACCACATATGCTTTTATTACCATTATGAAACAGTATTTTTAGAAATGATTTCTTCTCATAGCTTGCTATTGCTTTTTAGTAATGCAAAATTACTTCTGTATATTGATTTTCTATCCAATAAATTTGTTTAACTCTCTTATTAATTTAATAATTTATGTGAGGGGAGTCTGACTTTCCTTTTTCAATGAACAATCATATCATCTGCAGATAAGAACGTTTTATTTCTTCTTTTCCAGTTTTCTACTTTCTACATCTTTTGCTTTGTTTTCAGCTTGACTGAGGCATAATTGACAACACTGGGAGATATTTAAAGTGTACACTGTGATGTTTGATGTGTACATTGTGAAAGATACCTCCCCCAAGCTGTGAGTTAATTTCTACTTCTTTTCTCTTATCCTATTACCAACTAAAATGCAATACTGAATAGAAGTGGTGATGGTGGTCATTCTTACTTTATTTCTGATCTTCAAGAGAGTTTTTTTTTAACATTTTACACTTAGGTGTGATGTTTGCTCTTTTTTAAAAAAAAATATTTTCTTTGACGTCAAGGAAATTTCTATTCTGTTTTTAGTTTGCCAAGGGTTCACATTACAAATGGTTGATTAATTTCTTTGAATTCTTTTCTGCGACTGTGATGGTCAAATGATTTTTCTTTTTTCTTTTGTCAGTGAAATAAATAATATCATATTACTTTTCTAATATTAAATAAACCTTGAATTCCTGTTCAGCCAATACAAATACAGAGAAGTTCTTTCTGCTTGAGCTTCACTTGGCCATTCCTTCCAAATGTGCTCACACTGTACTTCTGTACATGAAAGGTTTTAAAGCCTTGAACCTGTTTATTATGTGAATGATATATAACCAAGAGTTCTTACCTCAGCTATCTTGGGATTATCATAGATTTCTGAAATTTCACATGGCCTCTCACTTTCCTAAGTAGGTAAAAAAAAAAAAAATGATAGAAGAAATGAAGGGTCATAGCATTTGCTCACAACCATAATTAAAATCAGTGGTTTTTAAATCTGGGTACACATTCAAATCACCAGAGTACTTGAATAACGAAACCAGAAATACTGATTTCACTGATTTTACTGGTTGGTATTTTTGTAGCCTCCAGGGTGATTTTAAGGTGCATTGAAGGTTGAGGGACTCCTGCTTAAATAAACAATACCAGTGAAAATCATCTTAGTATAGCTAATTTATAGCTTTCCACACTTTATATTCATAATCTCTGTTCATCCTTGCAGTGTTGTCTACCTCTTAAAATAGGGAGGGTAGTTTTTATGACTCTTATTTTGGGTTGAACTAACCAAGGTACAGAAAATGTTAAGCCACTTGTCCAGGATCATGTAAATAATGAAGCGGCAGAGCAGGGCTAGAACCCAGGATTTCTATCTCCCTGGGAATGATCACCAGAGTGAGGACTGGAATATTCATAAGTAGAGGGTGGGAGTATTACCTGGAGTTCACACAACACCCTTGTGTCGCAATCATGGAAGCTTGTTGTATATAGTTTAGGTGGTCTTTGAATTCTGAACAGGGTCTCCAGAGCAATCTGCCATTTGGAAGGGCTGGAGTTGGTAGAGTCTCTTGTGAGCAATGTATGTTCAGATGTGGGGAAAGGGCAAAGAAAAATAGGATACTTCTAGACATATCCCTACCAGAGACTCCTTAGCATCTGTTCTGCCTGCTATTTTCTCAAGATGATCTCCACCATCTCTTTGGGAAGCTTATGCCCTTTTGTTTGTCAGCTTTAGAGAACACAACCTACTGTACACACACGTGTTTGCCATGGCAACAAATGTCCCTCTAACCAACTGCCATCCTTGTTGCCAAGAGACTTCCTCACAGGACCTTAAGAGGGCTGTATGATTAACCAGCTCTGCCTGGAGCATAATGTCATGAGTCTGAGCTAGAAAAGGAGGCAGAGGAACACCCACCTTTGTGTCCTCAGAAAACATGTAAGTGTTGACACCCTCACCCGAAGCCAGTTCACAAAACACAAATTCCTGCCCCAAACACCCAGACCCAAAGAAGCCACCAGTCACCTCGGTGGCCTCTCTGTGGCTGCTCCTTCGCCGGTGAATCAGAGTCAGCACTAAAGCCAGCAGCAGGGCGGTGGCCACCAGGGACGGGATGCCTGCTGCCAGCCCAAGAGACGGCCCGCAGTCCTGGCACAGAGAGAAGAGCAGGGTCAGGCCCGCCAGGAGCAAAGGAAAGCCTCAATCAATTAAAAATAAAACAAGACAAAACCCTGCATGAGCCCTAAATGTCCTATGCAACATCAAAATGGTAATGAGGTCTGTGAAAAAATGCTTGCCATGTCTGTGACGAACGCCTCATCTTCACGGGATTTAATTGCCACGTTTAACTCAACTGGAAATGGGTGGCAACTGGGCAGAAACATGAGCAAAAGATAGGAAGAGGCCACTCCTAAAACCAAAAGCATAAATGTCTCATTAGCCTGGGCTAAGTGAGCTTCAACTCAAAGCAACAAGATGTCACATCTGCCTGCCGCTGCGGCAAAAAGGAAAAGGGCTTTATGCTATTCCACATCATTTTGATGTGAATTTTTAAAATTCATTCACTACTGAGTAGGCAGATTCCCACTTTGCTTTGATCTGAGCGGAAATAGCCGCCCGTGAAGTCACATAAGTTTTCAGATATGCAGATTATCTAGACTATCAAGGAAAATCCTTCAAAGTTGGCAAGGATTTGTTATGTGTTTGTGTATTTAATTTAGGATCCCCTTAAACGAGCTCCTTTCATATATAACATATACACAGAAACACACATCGATCACGAACACAGAGCCTGATGACCCGTCCCGGGATGAATCTACCTGTGGAGCCCAGGTGAATGTGGCTAGCACCCCAGAAACCCCTTAGTTCCCTTCCAGGCATTCCAAGCTCCGCACCCACCCAGGGAGTGAATCTCCCCTGCTTTCCCGAGGTGTCCGGACACCCACAGAAAGCACACACACGTTTGTGTGTGCACAGCCTTTGTCAACTCCAGCTGGGATTTTGCACATTCTCCCTCACTTTGCAGCTGAGTTGGTCGTAAGACCAATAGCTGAGCCAGATTCTGTGCTTCGTGACAGTTCACATGACAAGCACTAATCCTCAAGACAGATGCACGAGACGAGCAGAGCACCGTCACCTCCATTTTATAAATGACCGTTTCACTGTAGTTTCAGGGGTCTACTTACTACTTTTGTCCCATCCGTTACAACTGGGGAGGACGTCTGTGTGGAAAAAGAACATCCATCTCAAGAAAAGAAAATCTGCAGAACACACTGTTCCCAGGGCAGTCTGTCACGGGTTAAGCTACCACTGCCAACATTCCATCCCTTGCTAAACTTTCTGTTTAAAAACAGCAAACAACTGCTAAATAGAACATGACTTGGTTGGTTCCTGGTAAGAACTGGAATGAAATTGGGCTTCAAGGAGCGAAAACTCCAAAATTCAGGGGAGGTCCTCATCATTCACTGTGGATTTGCCACAACCTATTTTATTGATACCACTGAGAAAGGCATTCTCCTGGCCCTAGTTCCTACACCCTTCCTGCACACTTTGGGCCTACTTGTCTCTTTTCCAGAAATGAAACAAACAGAAATGCTGGTGAAGGGAAGGCTCTTTAGGGAAGACTTAGTTGTCCTCAAAGGTGCAGTGAAGCAGGGCTGGGGTCTGGAGCTGCAACTTAGCCAAACTCTGGATAGTTCCACTGTGACGAATACATCCCATGTAAACATCTCCACTCGGGAGGGATGCTGGGTCGTGCCCCTTGATGAAACACTTCTGGCAAGTCTTACATGAGTCAACACATCTCGAATCCGCCCATCTCAGGAAAGAAAGTCCTGCATCAGCCGCTCACCTCGTCAGCGAGGCTAGGTATTGGGATGAGGAGTGAGGCAGGAGGTTCCGGGTTCACACTGCCTGCAGTGAGTGGGGATTTTTCCACACTCCCAAGCTAAAGGGCCTTGGTTCTTCATTTATAAAAGAGGGATATTAGTACCTACCTCTAGGGTTGTTATGAGAATCACATGAGCACTGGAAGTGTAAGCTTTTGTCATTCCTTTAAACTTGGCAAGGCTTTGTTAGGTATTTAGTTGTGTATTTAGTCCTCTGCACACTGGAGTCCCCAGGCCTCAGGCTTTTGACAGTTATTGTCTCTAGTCATAAGAAAATGAAATAGATCTCAGAGAAGTTATGGGTCTTGTCTAAGGTTCCACAGAACCTCAATCTCACTTGAATTCAGGTGTCTGAATTCTAAGCCTAGAACTCTTTCCCAACCACCAAGGCCCATGGAAGGGGGCATTTAATAGTAGGCATTGACACTTGCTACTTAAACAGCTACACTTGCACATACACGCAGTCTCACCCCCGCTGCCCCCCCTATTATCTTAATGCCACATTTGCCTAAAGAATTCTATTTCTCAGGGTGGCGGGAAGTGTTGGGTATTGTTTTGGGGAAGACACTGTCTACAGATTACAAAAATTCACTTGGCCTGCCTTTACCACCACCACCACCACCACCACCACCCCCAAAAAAAAAAAATTGGAGTTAACTCTGAGGATGCAAGAGCGGCAGGAAATTGGCTTTTCCCAACACCAGAGCTCGGAATTGGGAACTCAAGACCAAAAGCCATCCCTCCTGGGATCTCTCCAAATCCAGGCAGTATGGGTTTCCCTGTTTTCACCTCTGCCTGTTTGCTTCTCTCTCTCTCTCTCTCTCTCTCTCTCTCTCTCTCTCTCTCTCTCTCTCTCTCTCTCTCTCTCTCTCTCTCTCTCTCTCCAGATGGATTTTTCTACCCTCACATGCTCCTGATAATTCACACCAGCTAACACTTGTAAAATACTTTCTATGCACCAGGCAGTTGAAACATTTTTCCTGTATCAGCTCATTTGTTCTTCAAAACAGCCAGAGAGGCGGGACTAGAATGACCTCCATTTTACAGATAAGAAGAGTGAGCACAGAGAAGTGAAGTGACCTGTGCGAAGTCACACAGGTTTCAAGTGGTTTGGCTCCAGGGTCCCTGCTCCTAATCCCTACACCACTGCCTTCCAATGCCAAATACGGCACCCAACGCAGATTTTATACTTCAGTAGGGCCCAGTGGGGACCAAATTGCACATGTGGCCCTATTTCAAACTCCCTATAGAGACGCTCCTTGGAGCCAGGGACCCACATCTCCCCTGTTTCCCAGTGCACTGGCTACCCAGGCACTCAGCTGCACCAAACGGGGCGGGTTATGCGTAATTGCCAGGTCTGCTGACCAACCAGTGGTCCCAGAGGTCTAGCGAGGTTGCCCAGGAGGTAGCATGTTAAAGGCAGAGCCAGACATCCCAGACAACTTGGCATGGTTGGGTACCGTACATATCCAAAGGTAGAAGGGCACAGCTCTCAGAGTAATGGATTGTTAACGCCCTTCACAGGGGACAGCTAGCGTCAGAAAGGCCCCCGTGAACCCCCAACCAACAAGCAATAGCTTCTTCTCCAAGTTCCCTTGCTAGGGTGGACCAAACTGGATAAGGCAGGATCTGATGTCTCCACAAGCCAGCCAGAGGAGAGGTCTAGCAGTGCCCGCATTAAAAGGTTTGGGCAGGTAAGGTGAGGACACACTCACTGGGGGAGTGTGTCTGCAGGTAACCTGCAGGGCTGAAGCAGGGAACAGCACTAGTCAGGGGGGCTCAGAAGGCAGGACCCCACCAGGCAGGTGGAGCGGGTGGACCCTTTGGGCAGCAAGGACACGGGCGACACGGGCATGCGGGCAGAGTCACGCCCAGCTCTCTGCTGCTCTCCGCTGCGCTCTCTGCCTCACATCTCAGGAACGCGGGCCCCATGGAGGGTGCTCCTTCCGGGCGGGTCCAACTTATTCTTTTTAAATAACCCTCTAACTCATCAGAAAAAATTGGCACAGCCAAACCCACTAAAAAACTGGGCCAGGAAAATGCCTAGCTCGAGCACAGCAGCACGACAGGTTAGAAAACAGCGCTGGCTGTGTTGTTTCTACACAACAAGAGAGCAGAAGATGGACCATCAGCTCCGACGTGAAGCCATCGCCATCTTCAGCCCCAAATCCCCACGTTCGCTGAGTGAATGGGGCCGCTGAACTCACCGTGTTGGCCGGCAGTGTGAAGTTCAGAGAAAATCTCTGGAAAAGAGAAGGAAATGTTCAGCTTTCAGAAATGGTCAGCCAGACTCCTGACCCCTCTACCAAATGCCCCCGACCCTGGCAGATTCCAAAAGAATTGACCGATCCCATAGGCTCAGCCAGCCAGTCTCCGCTCCACAATCCTGGCCCCCAAAAGGGCAGGGGAGCAGAGGAGGCCAAATTCACAAGTTTCTCCCTCAACATCAATTCAGTGTCACCCCTACTTCCTCCCCACCCCATCAGGTCTTCAACTGGCATCAAATTAAGGGACCAGTCAGTGAGACTATTGCCTGAGGGATCCCAATCCTGAGAGCAGCAAAAGCCTTACTAGGAATGTACCCAAGTACTGAAAATGGTTCCTGCTTCCTCACCCTGCACCTGGCCGTATCTTTCTCAGTATTTAAGGATTGGGAGCTCGCCAAGCAGCACACTGTTAGCCTGCCCTGGGGCCCACTTGTTTGAGCTAGGGCCTTTGGGGGCTCCTTCCTCCTTCCTCTCACCCAGTTTGGGCTCAACCACGCCAGTCTTTCTAGGTTGTCCAGCCCCTCCCCAGCGTGGAACAAAGAGGGGAGGCTGCTCTGATACGGCTGGTGATGCTCAACGCCCTTTGGGCCCCTGGTGGAAGCGCCTTGTTTCTTTCTCTGGTCTAGGCCCTCGAGTCTAGCCATCCCTGATTAGTGACCCCTGGATGGGCCTCACTCAGCTCCAGCCTTGCTGCGCCCTAGGACTTGACTTATTCTTTAGCTCCTAATCTTCCTGAAACCTTCCAAGACCAGGTTCTGTCATTCTAGAGGCAACAATTTTGCTAAGTCATTCAAGTCAATGTTACCCAACCATAGTTATATTGGGAAGGGTTATATTGATAGAATTCAGAAGAATCTTAACCTTATAAACCTGAAGAGCCTCAAAGATCATCTGTCTCACAATCTTTGTTTTATAGAAGAGGAAGCTAAGACCCAGGGGCTCATCAGAAATCACCTCATGGCTGCATTACTGGTGAGAACAGTTAGAGCTACTCTCATAAAACAGACCAAAGAGGCAAAAAGATGATTCTAGAAGAGATCGTCCCAATCTATACAATATACACAATATTGCTGAAACACCTATTTTAGCAAAATATCGGTAGGTTGGAATTCAGAAGGACTAATGAGTGAGGAAGTCTTTTGTGAACTAAAACTGTCTTAGCATTTAAAATGTATCGTTTTTTCTGCCACTGCCCGCCCCCCATCCTTCAGTAAGATGGCCCCACACAGCCAGCATGCTTCAATGTTGGCTTTGTCCACTTCTCTGTCCCTTAGCTATAGCGAACCCTGACTTGATCAAGAGAGAAATCAAAGCTCAAGAGCATAGACTTGGTCACCAAGATTCACATAAAGCTGCCACCAGACCCTGGGCCTTTGGTGACAGCCCTCCATAGGTCTCCCCACTATGGTTTCTGTGGACAGATCAGAGCCCCAGGGCACAGTCCATCTTCTCATCTTCTAGGATAACGTCAGAGCAAAAGGACAGCCTGGGCCACCTTAGGTCAGCGTTTTCTTGCCCAAGCGACCTAACTACTTCCCTTTATTCTTACCACCACCCAAGCCCACAGATGCTGCGAGGACACTGATGGTCTCGGCATTGAATGTAGCGCCTGTCCTCATCAGTGAGTACTGGGGACTGATGTCAGCAGGCTCAACACAATGCTTCCTTTGGAGGGACTGCCAAGGTGGGAGGGAGTAGCAACATGTGGGCCATTGCATGTGCTGTTTACCAACATTTGGATGACAAAGAATTTGGCCAGTTTCAGAAAGACATTCATGTAATTACAGAAACACACTATAGTGCCTGCAGGAGGGAAAAGCATTGCGTACACTTGGGTGGAGAAGAATCTGTCGCAGTGTCTCTTAGAGAGTCATCTGGGTGGGGTGAGGCAACTTTGGGTTTGGAGACACAGATCTAGATTTGAGTCCAGATTGAACAAGTCACTCTGTGGCGTTGGAAAAGTCACTCAAACTCTCTGATCTCCATTTCTACCCAACAAATCTGTTTTCCAGGCTCGGTTTTTCCATCCTCCAACAGGACATACTTTTAACTTGTCCCAATCATCTCAACGGATAAATCCAAAGGAAGTAACATCTGTGGCAGCTCTAGTCAACTGTAAATACTCTAGGGTCTCCCTGGTGGCCTGGGGGTTAGGTCTCAGTGCTATCACCACTACAGCCTGAGTTCAATCCCAGTCCAGGGAGTTTTCCCACATATGGCTCAGCAAACCTCTCCTGTCTCACCTCAGCAATGTATTTCAGTAAATCCACCTGTTCTGCTCCCCTCTCTGTCTCTGGTGAATCCTCTCATCCCCCACATCTCTGGCCTACACTCCAGTTCTTCTACACAAAAATGAATAAAATAAAACAACTATAAATACTCTAAATGAGTGAGGGATCACATGGTGTTATATTCCTCACGCACTGAGGCACAGGGAAGTCACTTAGGAAGTTCTTGTTGGATGGACTTGTGTGCATAGGTTAACAACACTCAAAAGACTAGAATTCAATCCAATACACTTTCTGCTAGTCTGAGGGCTACACAGTATCTATATAATGGTTCCTAAGGCACTTGCAGATCTCAGTCACTGACACATCTGTGAGTTCACTTTTTGTGAGGGAAAGGAGGGAGACGGGTAAACATTCACCACAGTGAGCATGACACTGCTCTCATGACTTCCTTGCAAGGGGAGCGCTATCATTCCTCTAGCACGGGCGTGGCAACTCAGACCAAGGTGGGCTTCTGGAGGTCACCACCTGGCCAGCAGCTTAGGTTGGGTTAGGGCATAGACCTCTCTGGCTCTAGTCTCTTCGATAAATAATCTAATAAGGATTTCTAGTGGTCTCTTGTGCTTTCCTCCTGACTTAGTAGACATCATTTGACTGAGTCACAACTAATTACGTGCTGCCAGTCGGAAAGACAGGTGCAAGTTTTCTGACACCACTCGTGGATGCCCACGTTGCCCGTAATGGAGCAGAGGCAGACTGAACAAATGAAGATAAAGTCATTGACCGGACCCCCGGCTTCCACTGGAAACAAATTTAGCTGGAACATCTTCTTTGCACTCTTTGTTGTATGTGGGGTTTAAAAGACAAAACCTTAACATAAAAATAAAAAGTGAAATCAGCAAATATTTGATGAGAACTTTTAAAAAATGATTAGTATTTGGCATAGAAAATAATTAAAACCCAAATCTCTTAATATCATTGTGCCGAGGTACAATTATATCTGAATTTGGAGACATGAGATTTTAAAACCTGGGAACTGTTTTTACGAGATGAGTAAAATTTAGGCTGAGAGAAGATGCTAGTTCTCACTTACCATTTCCGACAGTCTCCCAAGAACCATCTCCCGATGCCCTGGGCAAGCTCCTTTCTTGGTGGTGTTATTGGTTTATCGCGTTTGCAGGAATGTCCAACTGGGAAAGCAAGGGTGATAGGGCAAGAGGTGGCTCCAAAGCCAAGCCATTTATGGTCAGGGGAGTAGCCAAGTCCTCAGCCCATCCCTCGGGGCAGATGATCTCTATGGCCTGGGCCATTGCCCTCTTTACCTTCAGCTTCTGCGCTCTAACTTTTCAGATGCCTTGTCTCAGCAAAGAGTTGCAGCTGGCCCATGGCTGTTTCTGCAACAAGCAGCTCGCTAGAAACAATAGATTATACAGCCTGAGGCTGGCTGCTCCCTCCCCAGATGACAGTCAGCAGCTCTGCACCCCGCCCAGCAGTAATGGAGGCAACATTTACCAGCATCAGCAGAGGATGCCTGGGAGGCAGACGGGTGTTGGAACCACAATGTTTGGGGGGCAGGGCTGTAGCTGACCCCACATAATGATCATACTCCCTAGTCAGTGAGCTGCCTAGCGGTGAGCTTGACTGCACGCCCTCTCTGTTCTCCATGGAGAGTGGGGGTCCTCCTTGAGCTGGAGGAAGCCCTTGAGGTGGCTGCTTTCTATTGTTGAGGAATTCTGTCAGTTTGTTATTTTAAACAGTAAAGAAGTTGGAGTCCATGTCAACAAAATATCAGGATTAAAGAGGGGTAAAGCCAATATTTTGGCCATTTAAATGAGTGTATTCCTTCATTTATTCAACAGGTATTTCTGATACATTCTAAAGGCCAATATATTAAGCATTTCTCAAGCAACTGTTCTGGACCTTTGGGAATGTATGTCCAGCAAGGTCAGATGGACAACAATCAGGAGAACAAGTGAGAGCCTCTAGGAGAGAGCAAATGGGGTGTAAGGGAAGAGTGAGCAGAGTAATAGGGGAAGTGGGCACCCTAGCTGTGCCTGAGAGATAACTAACATAAGGTGCCTGTGAGAGCTGAGAAGGGGGCCAGGCAGAGGGAAGAGCAAACGCAGAGCCCTGAGGCTGAAGCAGGCTCCAACAGCCTTGTCCTGATGGAGGATGTTATGTAAGAGCTTCCAGAAACAGACAAGAGCTTCTAGAGAGCCCCTGACACTTGGGGGTTGCTTGTTATTGCAGCAAAAGTTACCCTGTACCGACTGATGCATCAAGCATGCATGTTGTTGTACTGTTGCACCATGGGGGATCATCTTTTAGGTACCAGTGACTGAAAGAAGGAAGAAAAGCCATACAACCCTGGCACCCTACAGATAGCATAAAACAGGCACATGTGTTAAAAGGAGTTGGCACTAAAACCATTCTAAGTATTTTAAAAAACCATGGTCTCACATTACTCTTTCCTGATACAGCCCACAAACCCGCAAGTGTCCCCAAACCTCATCTAGTCAACCTAAAGCAGTGCCCTTGATTAAATGGAGTCTCTTCCTGGGGTCGGGAATGACCGTGTTCATCAGGTTCCCCACAGGAAATGAGTGCTAGACTCCATTTGCTACATTGGAGGAGCTCAATGATCCCATGTAGGGACTATTTAAAAGGTTCTCCATGAGAGACAGCAGGTCAGAGTGTCCATGTGTCATTACCTCCCTGAGTCCCGAAGGGGCGAGTGGAAGGAGGACTTCCAGAGTCCATGGAGAGAAGACACCTTCTAGAAGCCTGTCCTCGGGTGCACAGACAGGTGGAAAGAGAGGAGGGGGCTGCTGAGGGACAAGGGATAACGTTCACCTCACCTGGCTGCAACCATCTCTACAACGTGGAAATCAGACATCCAGCCCATTTGGGGCCAAGAGGGGAGACATCTTGGGAAGCCATCTTTAGCTCTGCTCATGGTTTGGGGGTGCCGTAGGGAGCTCTGTTCTGAGCCAGGCCCTCACATTCACTGGAGTAGAAGGCTGTAGAGAAGCTCCCTCTTTTTTCCTCCTCCCCCAGTCCCCAGTTCTTGTGGTATTGGAGGAGAGTATCACCAAGGAGACCGATAGTGTTTGAACTAGGAATACAAACCGAGGACACACCAATAAATCCACATTCTTTAATGAAACAATCCTAGACAGAGACTTAGGTTAACTCCTCTGCACTTTCTCTTTGAAGCTGACCATGAAATGTAAAATTACACAAAATAAAAAATACAATATGTTTATAGATAACACTCTACACAGTTTTTCTTTTTTAAAAGAAACCTTTTAGGCATTTGGGATTATTTTTCAAAAGTTCAGGCTACAATGGAAACTCAAACATCTGCTGACACCAAAGGAACATTTGTTCACAGGCTGCACAGGAGCCATGCCACGCGTTATTTAAGACTTATCGGATGGACTGCATTGATGGCAAATCCCAGGTGAATTTGGTGGGTAACAAGATTTTACAAATGAGTTTAACAGGCCTCGCATTGCATAAGTAAAAATAGAAATTCCAGAGGCTAAAACAGATGTTCCAGAACTTTACCTTGCCCTGGGATCCAGCTTCTAGCTTCTGCTAGACTTGATGACACTAGAATTGAACCAGGCTGAAGACCCAGGCCTCAAATATTTTGTCAGGTCATCAAGATAATGCTCTGAACTGAGCTCCTATTGCAGCTCTGTGACACCCCCTAGGCCGGACACCCAGTAAAGAATAAAGGACAGGCCTGGAGCAGCGTCCCCTGGCTCCTTCATGCAACCCAGGAATGCGAGACGGTTGCTAAGGATTTTGAAGGGGCAAGGCAGGGGCCTGGGTCTTTCTGCTGCTTGAAGCCAGCCAGCCATGCGGTCCCTCGCAGAGCCTGCCTGGCATGCCAGTTCCTGGGGGTACGAGCTTCGGGGGAGCAGGCCGGCCATCCCAGCTGAATCAGTACTTGTTGTTGCGTGAATACGTCACTCACAGAAGGCCTAAACGAGGGTTTTCACAAGAGGCCCATTGTTTCAAATTGGCCACAGGTTGATAATTGTTGGAATTATGTGTTTGGAAAATACTCGTACTAAAGATAAAATAAGTACCATTGTCTCATGAGGGCGGCACATGCTAAGGCAGAGTTGACTCTGTCTCTGACTCCCTCTTGATTTTCCAAGGGAATTCGTTCATCTTGTTCAGTCTTCTGAAGGTTGGAGCTACAGAATGTTCATGTCCTTGAAGAGAGTCTTCAGGCCACCCGATGCTTCCTGATTTTAGTCTCAACTTGGACAGACGAGACAAAATACAACCCCAGAAAATACAAACGAACTAGCAAAAAGAACCCCGAGAAAGGCAATCTACCTCAACAGGCCTGTGAGATATGAACCACCGGACAGGCTGTTCCATTGGCTGAATCAAAGATCCTCTGGGCTAGCATCTGAATGTATCACAATATGAGAATGTAGGCTGAACCTTCTTTCCCGTCCAAGAAAGACCGAGAGAGCTTGGTGAAGGGAGACTCAAGGGCTGCGGGGCCAGTCCGGAGGCCTGCCCAGTAAAGCTATGGTCAGCAGCTCGGCATTCGTCACACTGCATTGATTAAGGCTCTGACAGCTGATCCTTTACATACATACATATATACAGACATATATTATTATTATTATTATTATTATTAATACTTTGATTTTCTTCTGCTTTAAGAAAAAATATCCCCATGCATTTCTACTTTTCTTTGTATTTTTCTTCTTCATTTTTTTTTAAACTCCTAACTACCATTTTAATTAGACATAGTCCTCTGGGGGTATGTTCTGATCTTTGAAATATATAATCTTTACTCTTTTTGCCAATACTTTGTTCAAAATGATGTTTATTCATCCCAAAGGAATTCTGGTACTTGAGAGCATCTTGGCTCTCATTGCGATATCCCATGTTCAATAGCAACCAAACAAGACTTACGATTATGTAAACATTATTCAAAATTATTCCAACATAAATACTCTTTTAAAGCTAATATACCACAGCTTTTAGCTCATAATGCCCATAGATGCCTTAATGAAATGCCATTCAAAACTACCTCACTCTTTAAAGTACAATCGGAGGCTCTAAAAACATGTAAACAACATCCTCTATACTTCTCAAGAACAAGTGCTGCATGTTGTGAATTCTGATTGTAAGTTGGTGATTGAATACTCATTAATCTGAGTGACGTCACCAATGCACAAATGAAGTGATTGGTTGAATAACCGGGAGTTAGTCCTAGATTGACTTGTCCCATGAGGTGATGAGTCTTACGTTACTTAAAGTTAGCCAGTTTTCAACAGCATTCACCCCACAGGGAACATGAACTTGTCCCTCAGAAGATGTCCTTGTATGTCTTGCAGATGCAGTTTGCAGTGGTTGTCAAGGAGTCGAAGTTAACCACAGCAAGTGCCTCCAAAGCTGGAGGCAGAAATGTTCTCCTTAAGGCCATGGAATCCCAACACAGGTGGAGCCGTCTCAAGGTCAGCGAGGAAGGAGTATTAGGAGGAGTCAGGATGCTTTCTTCTCAGGAAGCTGGGGAGTGCACCAGCTGCTGTCGCGCTGGACCTCATGCCTTTGCCCCCAGTGGGATGAGGGTGTGGGAGGGCGAGGAGCGCTGGGGATGCAGAGAAATACCTGAGAATGACTCTCCTGCTCACACTCCCTCTGGGCAGCACTCACCGTGATGCCTTTTTGTTCTGATGTCCACATTCTCAGGTTTCCTGGCAGAGAGAAAGCAAAAGTCTTCAGCCAACACTGTGAGCATCAAATCATCTACGGTGACACTCTTATTCTCACTGCCAGTGTAGACCAAAGACAGCCCAATCTCAGGACACGATCACAGCGCCTGGCACCTCTGGGAGCTCATTCAGAAACAAATGACCAACCCGAGGGCGGCCTCTTGCCCCATAGGAGCAAGGAACAAGAATGGGTATGAACCAGCAAGGCCTGAAAGACTGGTGCCTTCAAACCTTAATCTCTGAGTGTCCCCCATTGACAATGCTGCTTCCAGAGTCAAAAGAACATCTTCTTTCCTCCTTGTTGGCCAAACTTCAGCAAATACATACCTCCACGTATTTTAAGTTTTGTTGGAGAAAAATACTATACACTGTTTTAGGGCAGATTCACGAGGTGTAATTGTTTGAAAATATTCTCAGTTCCTGTCTTTCAGGACCGGTGACGTCACTTCCTCATGTGCAGGGCGTCCTGGAACTTGGTGCTGGTGTATCGGGCATGAAAGCCTTTCTTGCTGATGGTGTCGTCGGTATGGAATCGAATCATCAGCGAATCCCCCGCAGAATAGATTTCTTCCAATGGCTGAGGAAGGGAGGGAGGAAAAGCAGGGAGACTTTCAGTCGGTCGGTTGTGGTGGAGTTTAGATAAGGAGGATGAGCCGAACCGCAGGCTGGCAGGTGGCATCCCGGCACCAGAGGCTCTGAAGGCACCAAGACAAGCTCCTTTCCAAAGAGAAGCATTGCAAGTCCTACTCCAAAGAACTCCCGGGCCCCACATCTTCCAAGACAATCCTACACTTGCGCATCACATGCATTTACTATGTACCAAGTGGTACCTGGGCCAGGCACCACTGTAGGCACTTAGAGACCAAGTCTCATGCTCTCTTTCCAACAACTTAGAAGGGAGGCAGGTGGTAGCTCCATTTTACGCTTGAGGAAGCTGAGCCTCGTGTTTGCACAGGGAGGCAGGACCCAGGCTCAGGTCCTGCTGACTGTAAAGCATGCACCAGAGCCACCCGCTCTAGGGTCATCTTTGGGTGTCTCCCAGGAGGCCTACAACAAAGACCCTTTTCCAGGCCTATGTCCTGTCCGAAGCACAAAATGTGGGGGGAGTCCCAGAGAGGTGGGGGGTGAATGGGCCTCAGGGTCTGAGGCTGTGGCCTGTAGATTGCGTATATTTCAATGCTCAGGACCCTGCGAGGTCTTTCTCAATGTGTGGGCCCTGCCATGTGAAGGACCTTACAGGGACACTCCATTTTATCACAATTCCCAGATATTGCACTTTTTGCAAACGGAATCTTTGTGCACCATGTCGGGCAAGTCTACGGCGCCATTTTCCAACAGCATGTGCTCATGTTTGTCTCTGCCACGTTTAATTAAGAGATGTATGTTGCGTTTAGACATGATGCTTTTGCATACTTACTAGACTACAGTAGAGTGGAAACATACTTTTATCTGTACTGGGAAACCAAAGAAGTGGTGTGACTGCCTTTGTCACAGTGGGCTGGCACCCAGCCTGCTCCGAGCGGTGCCCGTATTGCGTCAAAGGTGCCCATTGGTTACATCAGGCTTTGTCATCCTTTCTTTTGGGTCAGGGGAAGGGAAGATGAAGGGAAATTGAGACACTTAGAAATGCTGGTTTTGGTTCGTTTAGCACATGAAGCACTAGTGGCTTCAAAATGACTTGATGTAAGTCCAGCCAACAGCCAAGAAACCTGCGCGGCCGCCCTGGAGTCGGGAGTAGGAGGGGGTTGGGGCTGAGAGTGGGCAGTGCCCATCGTGGTGCAGCCATACAGGGACCAGGACACGGCACTGACAGGTCCCCTCACTTTCCCTGAGCACCAGCCAGATGTCAGCACCTGTGCCAGGTGCTGGGGAAGAGTGAACGAGACAAGTCTTCTCTGGGCTAACGAGATGGACGAGGGTGCCCTTGAGCGCCACTGCTGTGCTTCCGCAGCATCACGGGCATTTAGCTTTGCTTAGGGAGAAAACTGTGAATATACGGGCTCCGTAAAAGTCTGATTTAACAATCTTAAAAGCCTGAAGCCAAATAAAAACAGAGGTGGTGGGAGACAGAACCCTTTGCAGAAATAGGAGGAAAGACGGAGGAGGGCGGTGCTCTTACCAAGTTGACCTCAGTACGAGGCCTTCGTGAGCTGGCCCCTGGCTTTTCCCCCAAGCACCTCGGGACTCCTCTCCCCATCTCCCTCTTTGCTCCAGCAGATTGAGTCAAGAGGCTCAATCTCTTGGCTGCTGCCCGTGACTGGCAGGGCAGCTGGGACTTAAGCCCAGATGGGCTTGTCTGCTCGGAGTCACCATGCTTTGCCCCAGCCCCGGCACCTGGGACTCACCCCTGAGCCACAGAAGCGGCCGAGCCGGGGCGCTGTGCTGTCGTAGCCGTCGAAGGCCTCCATGTAGTCGTAGCCACAGTCAGCCTCCTCCTCCACTTCAAAGGTCCGGAATATCAGCTCCACGCCATAGCCGTCCTCCGCCACGATCACCCAGTCACAGCGGGCCTGGCTGGGATAGTTGTTGTCCCCAAACTGGGCGTGGGAGTACAGCTCTTTGGTCTGCACTTCAGCCTTCAGCCTGCCCCCACACTCTGGAGCAGAGAGAGAACCACGAGCTCCCTGGGCACAGAGAACCATGTGCGCCCCCCGCAGCGGCTTCTCCCCTCACACCTCTCTGTGGGCCGTTTTCTCTACGAGGCTGGTGCGTGCCCAGTCTCAGAGGCCAGGCAAGCACAGATCCCATTTACAGAGGAGTGAACAGAGGCCCAAGCTCCAAGTTTTGGGGTCCAATCTGGCCCCTACAAGCCAAGAGCCCTGGGACAGTCACAGAAGGCTGTGAAGGCCCTTGCACACACAGCACCCCAGGACAGAGTCATCAGCCTGCCGGCCATACTGTCATTGGTAACATTCGCCAACAGAGGGCACCAAGAGCACATCGAGCTGCTGGTTAGCGCTAAAGCCTAAAACCTGAGGAAAAACTTGCTCCTCTTGACTACAGGCCAGTTTGGGGGGTCACAGGTAAGTGTACCCCATACTTTGGGCTTGTGCTATGTAGCCTTGACTTCTGGGGTTTTGACTAGAACAGTAAGTAACCCTGGGTCCCATACTCGCTGTGTGGGTTGCTAGAGAATACACCATAAATGGATAAAGGAGACAAAGCAGGGCTTAGAAAGTACCGGACTTTCTGGAGGCAAATTCCTCCACAGCCCAGTCCTCAACTTGTTCCAGGGCCCACCACGTCCCACTGGCCCAGGGGCAGCGCCCCTTACCCCAGGGCAGTCTGACGCCCGCGTCTGGCCATGTGCTCCGGCTGTCTGCAGGGTCTGCGCTCTCTGTGGAAATTTCACGTTTCTGAGCCATGAATAGCACAGAGCAGGGCAGGACGCCTCCTCTCCGTCCTGCCTCAGCCTTTCTCCCATCTTCCCCACCTTCTCAGGCCCTGGGGTGCGGACCCCTGGGTCTGCCTGGGTTGGCCCTTTGCCCTCTGCCTTCTGGTTGGGTTCCATCGTGGAGAGCAGGTCAGAGGGGAGGTGAGCGGACACAGGCGTGCTCTGTCTAGGTCACTGCCTGGCCCAGCCTCTGGCTCCAGGAGGAACAGCCCTCACCTCTGCACCTGACCACGAAGTTCCTCGCCGGTGGGTTGTTGCACTGTCCCTTAGGGTGTCCCCAAGCCCTCCCACCCTTTATGGACAGTTCCTTATTCTCCCTAAATCCTAGCCATAACTGGATGTGCGCAGTTTCTTGCTGGGCCCCTGACCTCTCCTGGAGCACCTATACTGTCTATAGGGACAAAAGGGTGAAGTCACTAGTCAGTGGCTTTGAAACTTCCCCTGGGGGGAGCTGGAGCCCTCCAGGAGCCCGGGCGGGTTCCGTAAGCAATGACTTTTGATAGGCAAGGGCAAGCTCACAGCGCAGGAAGCTGCTGTCACTTTATTTAACTGAATGCATATTTCTGGATCTGAAAAAAAACCTGTGGGGACACCCTAGGATCCCCTGGTCATGATGTCAGACTCTGAACGGGCACAGCAGCCACCGCCTGACCGAAGGGCCACAAGCTAATGCCAGACTCAGTCAGAATTATTTCGGGGGTTCTCATCCCGAGGGATGCAATAGCTAGGGAGCAGAGCTGATTTCTTACTGACATTCTTCTGTTTTACAAAGTAGATCATAAACATACAGTTTCTTCCAAAGGACCAAGTAAAGCTATTTACATTTTAAGTGGAGGAATGATAATGGGGAACAGTAGCGTTTTTCATTTTCTGGAACTGGTCCTTGGAGGTTAAAAGGGCTGTTCTCCACCATCAATTCGAGCTCTTTCCCAGAACAGCAAAATTACCAATAAAATCTTAAAAGCGAGGAAAAGGGAAGGAAGGAGAGGGAGGAAAGAAACGTGGCCTCAGCTGAGCGCTGCTCACTGTAACTGCTGTCTATTAAGAGCATTCAACCCCCCACCCATCCCCAGCCCCCACGCCCCCCACCTGCCTCCAGAGACCGCCCATGTTTCTAAAGAGACATTTTACCACACACTCGCCCCATCCCAGATGGCCAGAACAAAAGGCGCCCCTTCCTGCCCTCAGGCCCAGTCTAGCTCCAGTCCACCTGGGGACCAGCGAGAGCCAGAGGTCCAGGCCGCGCACCTGTGCTGTGCAGGGCCTGGAAGCCTTTCCTCTGCACAGACGCATCCGAGTAGAATCGGAGGAAGAGGCTGCTGCCCGAAGCCACCACAGGGTCTGGCTTCCTGCTGCCGCAGAACCGGCCGAGGATGGGGGCCAGGCCGTCGGGGCCGTCGTACAGCTCCAGCCGGTCGTAGGCGCACTCCTGGTGCTGCTCCACCTCAAACTCGCTGAATGTCTGGGGGGCGAGAGCAGAGAGTAAGGCCCGGACTTCTGGGGTGGGGTCCCCTCCAGGAGTTGGGGGAGGAGGGGGCCCTGTGGGAAGTGCCTCTGCCCCAGGCTTGGGGAGGGCAGAGACTGAAGGGGTGCTTGGTGGGCACAGTACAGCAGGTCTGGACTCAGCCGCCTTTTGGCCCCCAACGTGACCTGGAGCCTTCCATGAGCGACTGCTGCTGTGGCCATCTGCAGATAGGACGGCGGGGGTCAGCCTTTAAATGCTCCTTGATGTTTTGAGCCTTTAAATGCGCGTTAAGGTTTTGGCATTAAGCAGGGTTCCAGTTTCCACCATGGAACTGCTCCTTCCATCCTACCACCTAAACCTAGGGCAGCAGTGACTGAGTGGTCAGGCTGGGCCAGGAGTAGTTTCAAGCGCTCTACAAATATTCCCTTATTTAATCCTCACAACACTGTGCTGGGTCTACCATCTTGATCCCCCCTGTTAAAGATGGGGAAACTGTAGAGTGACAGGAACAGGGGTCCCATGGATCTTTGGGGAGCTCAGTTTCTTTTTTTTTTTTCTTTTTTTTTTTTTCAGTTTCTTAAACACTATTCACTTCACATCAAGGTAGAGCATAATCAGTATATTCACAAAGCGCTTCCCAAGAATGTTAAAAAAGAAGTTAATGCACAAAAGTATGGAACAAAGACGAATCTGTGAGGTGTGGGTTAACTCTGGCTACTGATTGTTTGTTTTACTTCCTTAGCACTGTAAAGAACAGGAAAAGAGGCTTGAGCAACAGCTAGAATCACCCAAGAACTTATTCCAGTGTTGCAGTTGTGCATTCCCAACCACAGGAGGCGCCATTCCCCCGCCAGCAGAGATTTAAGTTGCCATTGCAACCATTTTCCAGCAAATGGCAGTCTTGGAGAAGGTGTGCTTGGAGAAGCACGCTCATTCCCCTCACCCAGATTCTAGGTTGTTTTGTCTGACACAGGAGTCACAGCCCAAAGCATTTCCCACGTGGGCATCCATGCATGTCAGGTGCCTGCTATGGGCACCGTGTGGTCAGGGATCCTGCCTCTCTACCCTTCCATGGGCCAGGCCTGGTACAGAGACACCAGCAATAGGAGCCCTTTACCCCATGTGTCCTCCTCACAGCCCTCACCAGTACACACCCCTGCAAGCCCCTGAATGGATGGCCGCGACATACCACCTTTACCACCTTCTCTATCCTCACCCATTCTCCCTGCGTTATTGGTCCATAATTCAGGGGCACCTCCTTGTGCCTTCAGAAGAGCTTACTCATCTCCAGAGTCACTAGAATTCATTTTGAAACTGTCTGGGACACAACTTCTCCAGCTGGGTGTGTGTGTGGGGAGAAGGGGGGTACACCCAGGACCTGGGAGTTGCTGGGGCCTGAGAAACAAGACTTGGACAAAATACTCCTGCTTTGAAATAACTTGAGCGTGGTGTGGGCTGCCGTCCCACGCATGGTTTGACTTTGATGTGGAAGAGACATTTTGTTTGACTCAAGAATTAACAGAAACATCTCAATCAACTGTAAACCGAAACAAATACAAGTTATAAAATAATATAAATGAGAAGTCCATTTGAGAAGCTTGAGTTTAGAAGGATGTGGCTTTTTCCCCTGCACGTGTAGATATATGATGGTCTTGCACAGGAAGCTTCTGGAAATGTTCCATAAAAAGGGAGAGATACCATTTTCCCCAGCCCCACTTAACTAAGGGCGGAGCCAAGTGGCCTGGTGAAGCTGTGCAACAGGGAAGGCAGGTGGGCTCTGGAGAAGGCGAGGAGATAGAAGGGGAGCCCTCTGGCTTCTGCAGCTGAACTTGCCCCCGGGTACTTCTGGGAAGGAGACAAGGAAGGAGACACTACAAAGAGACCGTGGGTGAGAGACCCGTGGGGAGGCCGATGATGGCAGCTATTATCTTGATTTGTCTGTCCTTTGATTTTGCTCCTTGTGCCCCAGCTTTCTGGGACCTGCTTCAGAACCCCTTTCCCATGGTTCCCAGCCAGAGGGCGCCTTAGACCTGTGGCAGCCCCGCCAACACCTTTTGGCTGGGCCTTGACCCCTGAGGAGATGGGTAATTTGGGGTGTCTTATTAGAAAACTACACTTCTGTCCTTTTAATCTTCTTCCTCCTGCACACTAATTCTATTAAAGTTCTTTCACACTAAGGGCCTGATTTGCCTTTGTGCTCATGGCAAATGAGCACGCAGGTTTGGGGTACACTAACAGACACACTCACAAGAAAATGTTCACGTCCAGAGTGGGCATGGGGAATCTGGAAAGTTTTGTTTCCTCTTCCTTGCTGTACTGATTACATTTTTTTACCTTGAGAATGTATTGGTTTGTAAAAAATTTGAACTGGAAAGAAAATGAATCCCAAACAGCGACACAGATGAGATCTTCACCTGAGAACAGGCACCCCTTATGCCTTGCTCACCTTCCCTCCAGGCTGAGAGCCTCACGTGTCTCCTCCCGTAACCCTCACGGTGGCCGGGAGGCTTCATGAGCATCCCCACCTTCCGGATGAGGAAAGGGAGGCACCAGGGAAGGGACTCACCAGCTTCACTCTGTGGCCCGCCGTTGAAGAGATGTTCCAGGTGCACTCCCTCCGGCTGGGGTACTTGTCGGGCCAGTTGGGGCTGGCCAGGCTCCCCTCGGAGCTGCTGATCTTGTGCACACAGCCAGCTGGGGATTGGGGGCAAAGATGCAGAGAGGAGTCATCTACCTGTGGGCAGCTCCAGAGGTTTTCCAGAAGGTTCTCCACACTAACTTATTATTTGTCACACACGGTCATGAGCAGATGTGTGGGCAGAGGTCACCTGAACCACGTGTGGCCAGGCTCAGAGGTTTGCCAATTTATTTGGTTTCCCTGCCTTCCTGGCGATGGCTGGGGGCCAGATGGCCTTTCTTATTGTTCACATCATACTCGTGGTTAAGACCACAGGCCCTGGGGTCAGATGACCTTCAGTTCTAGTCCTGACCCCAAGCCTGATGTCTAAGTTGTGGGACTCTGGACCTTTCTGTAAGCCTGATGTCCTTATTTGTAAAAAGGGTCCCAGCCTTGGAGGGGAGATAGGTAGGTCAAACGAGGTGATGCCTGTGAAAGGCTTAGCAAGAGCTAGCAAAGTTCTCCTTCCTCACCATGCCTTTTAGGTACTTCTTCCCCACCTCCCCCTTTCTAGGTACATCTGTTCATTTTTCTGAAGGCCGCATGTGTTGCCCTGGTTACTCTGACATTAGCACAGAACAGTACCCAGACTTGCTTTAGGAGCAGCATTTTAGCTAGACATGGCCCCTCTCTGAGTTGGCACTACATTAGCATTCTGGCCACATCTTCTCATTTAACTCTTCCTACTTTCCACATGGGAATGTAAGTTTAGAGCAGGAAAGTGGCCTGCTGGTAAGGAGGAACCAGGGCTGAAACCCAGCTCTGCCTTTGCTATGTGACTAGGAAATACAGGGAGCTGAGGAGATAGGCCCTGCACCCCCCACCAGGTCTCTAGCTCCCAAATGTATTTCCCAAAGAGGAGGCCTCCACACCTTCCCTCACCCTTGACATCCTTTGCTCTGTGACTGAGACCAAGGCCTGGAGGCCTGTGTGTTGATGGGCTGCTCAGCTCCTTCACAGGGCAGGGAAGATCAGCAGGAGGCTTTTTTCGGAATGAATGGACAATCAAAGCCATCTGGTCCTGCAGGACCCCCAGTAGTGAATGGAGCAGAGAGTCAATTTTCCCAATTCTATTTGCATTTGACCTTCATATGATAAATCATATTGTGCCACAGATTACACAGTGCTTAGTAAGTGCCAGATTTGAGAAAAAACTTTCTAGGCATTTTCTCACTTAATATTCACAAAAACTTTAATAAGGGTGTGTGTTTAACCCTCTTTTAGCAGACGAAAAATGGGCTCAGAAAGGTTGAGTAACTTACCCAAGGTCACACAGCATGTAAGTAGTAGAGCCAGGATTTGAATCAGGTTGACTGATTCGGGAGCCGGGGGGTCTACTCACTTTACAATAATAACTCAAGAGACCTCCTGTGGGACCCACATAAGCTTCCTGAAGGAATGATCTGGGCTGAGAAGTCACTCTTCAGCAAAAGGGCAGATGCTGAGCCTCAGAGCTGCTCAGGGCTGGGCTGAGCGGGAGAAAAGGCCCCTCTCGAACTCGCACACGCTCCAGGTGGGCCATTTAGGCCAGCCCCAGCCCCCGTCCAGCCTCACCCTCTTTACAGTCGTGTCCATTCTCATGGAGCCGGTAGCCGTTCCTGCACCTGCACAGGTAGCTCCCAAACGTGTTGACACACTCATGCTGGCACCCGCCATTGTCCTTGGCACACTCGTCCTTGTCTGGGGAGACCAATGGGACTCTCCTAAGAGGAGTAGCAACTTGTGAATGTCCCTCACCAGAACCCGCTCAGAAGCTGCCTCCATCAGGAAGCCTCCTTCATTGCCCAGGCTTGGGTTATCCTCTTACTAGGGTGGAGGAGGGGCCTCTGATCTGTTGGATATTACTCGGCCCTGGAGCATACTGGATTCTCCATGATTCTAAGGCAGTTTAACAAATATATCTGTTCTTCATTCCAGCTAGGGGATAGGTTAACAATAACAATAATAAAAATAACTGCCAAGTATTTATTTACTCTGGATGGGCACAGCTCCAAATACGTTCTATACATTATAACTAAGCCAATTCTCACACAGCCTTAGCAGGGAGGTGCCTGAATTGCCATTCTGCAGGTATGGAATCGGAGGGGTGGTGCTCCAGAGGCTGGGAGGCTGCCAAGTCGGGGCGCTGACCTGGCTCCAAACCCACACACCTGAGAAGAAGTGGGCCCGGAAGCCACGCTTGGAGACTGTGTTGTCGGACTTGAACTCCACACGCATGTTGCTGCCCTGTGAGGTGATGACCTCGGGCGTCTCGGAGCCGCAGAACTTGCCGTGCAGCCTGGCGTCGGGCGAGAGGCCGCTGCGCACCTCCACAAAGTCGTACTTACAGACCTGCAAGGGAGCGCCGTGGGGAACCAGCAGGCCCCCAACATCCCACCCCACCCCCTGCCATGGCAGACCCTCTTCCAGGCAGCCGCACCCTGCCAGGTGGCCGGATGGGCTCAGCCTGGCCCAGCAGGAGGACCCCGCTTCTCGTACTGGGGTCCCTCTGGCCTGAGGTGCAACCGTGGGCCTCACCCCATTCTGCCTGGGCCTCAGCTGACTCGGCCATCTCGGGACCACTGCTCAGGGAGGGAACAGGCCCCAGCTGACCCTCACGCCCCCACTTCCCCGAGCTGGACGCTGACCCCGATTCCTACCCAGGGGACACACCTGTCTGACCACCTCCCACCCCCATGACCTGTGTCCTCTGCTTTCACCCCGATTCTTGTTGACTTCAGCGACAAGAGGGCCCACACACTCTATTGGCAGGGGACGTGCCACTGAAATGACATGCAACACTCCCTGGTTCTGCCATGAATATGTGACTCGGGGAAGCCAGTTCCCCGCCCGCCGGGCCCTCACTGCCCAGTTCTGAGCCACAGCCCAGCACGTCCCCAGCCCCTGGAGTGCAGAAACATACGTCGTTGCCTTCCAGTTCAAACTCTTCAAACTGCAGGGCGATCCGGTGCTGCGCGGGGGCCACCACCTGCCAGACGCAGTTTTTGTTAGTCGGATACTCCTTCGGCCACCCAGGGCTGGTGATGGTCCCGTTCAGCTTGGTGATGAAACCGCCACAGGCCACTGCACGGTGAAACAGAAGCAAGATGCATTTGGTTTTAGTTCCAAGTGACTGTGATTCTCCCCACCCCCAAGCAGCAGTAAACCCTGCTGTTCTTTAATTAAAAAAAGAAAAGTTAGGCAATCTGAACTGATAAATCCAGTGCTCTTCCTTCTAGTTTGTTTCAATGGAGGGTTTGCAGGGATGAAGTTGGTGGCAAGTCTTCACCACTTTTAAAAATGACAGCGATACATTTGAGCTTCCCCGTCACCCAGTAGCCGGGATGGGGAGTCCACATGACTTGGGTCAAAGGGGAATTAGAAATGTTTGTCCCAAGCTATGGCATGCACCTGGCTTACATAACAGGCAGACCCAGGCAGGGGGACAAAGAAAAGGGAACGCGGGTCAGGTAGGCAATGACACGCACTATTAGTAGAATCACGCCAAAGGACTCGTAGTTTTCTTTGCACTTACTTTCTTCCTTAATCATGTGAATTTTACACTTTCACAGAAGAAAATAAGCCACGGCTCACCCAGTGGCCATTTCTAGCAGACGCTTGCCATTTGGGTGGGTCCTTCCACATTTGTGACTTTACTGTTTCCCTGGGGAAGTTGGGGGACCTTCTACCGTGCTTGCCGGTTGGCTCTCCACAGCCACCTGCTGCCCTGGCTCTGCCCGTAGCTCTTGCTTCCAGCTCGGCAGGTCCAGCACCCACCTTCGCACGTCTTCTTGTCGGGGGCCAGCTCGTAGCCAGGGTCGCAGGCGCACCTGTAGCTCCCCAGCGTGTTCACACAGCGCTGCTCACATCCGCCCTGGTCCGGCCAGGAACACTCATCCACCTCTGTGGGGGGAGGGGACTCCGGTTAAATCACAACAAAGCTGTATGGTCTGTTTTCCCCTCAGTCTCCATCCCCAGGTCCCCAGCAAGAGGCCTCTAAGACCAAGAGTGGCCACGGGTGACGGCCTCCCTGGGACTCCCGGCAGCAGCCACAGGCAACGGTGGGCTCTTGACAGCACACAGGGGTGACTCATCAGCCCAAAGTGGAGTCAAGCCCAGGCCATTCCAGGTAACCCTGGCAGCTCCTGGCATTCGAGCCTGGCATCAAATACACCACAGCGGCCCATTGCCCTGGGACAGCGGCGTGTGGGCATCACAGAGGATTCTCGTATTCTTCACATGGGGAGTGGGGACCAAAATGGCCCTGCCTGCCCTGGGGTGCTCTTGACACCTCGCAAAGGAAGCTGAGACGGCCCGCCTCCCGGCCCGCCGGCCCCAGGAGGGACTGCCATCTGGCACCAAGAAGGGGGGATGCAGAGGCCAACTGGCACCCCGGTTGACGTCTCGAGCCAGCTGGGCCCTGGCAGAGGCCCCTGCCAACTGGCACCCGAGTGAGAGCTTGTCTGGCCTGGTGTGAGTCTCCTGTGCAGCCTTTGTAGTTACTCTTCCAGTTTCTCTCACTGGAGAGGTCCTGCCACACACGCGGGGCACTGTGCTCACAGGACATCCTCTGATGGCCTCTCTGGAGACAGGCCGGGGTGGGCCAGCGGGCTGTGCCCAGGCTCCAGGCCAGCGCTGTGGGTGACTCGGAGGCCACCACGACCGCCCGGCCCTTGACATGTAACTAGTTTGAAGGGAGCTGAGCTGTGAGTCTAAAACACACTTGCAGGATTTAGTACAGGGAAAAAAATCACAGTGTACTGTGTGATTACACTTTTAAATGATGGTATTTTTGATATATTTGGTTAATATATTATTATCACTAACTTCACTGCTTTTTTTTTTTGGTAGGGTGGCTGCTAGAAAGTGTAAAATGATGCATGTGTCTCACACTTGTGCCTCGCCTCCTCATTCTGTTGAACAGGGCTGCTCGCGACTGTGGGCTCTCGCCTCACCATTTGCATGGGATTCCCGAAAGGCAGGCAGAGCAGGTACCAGGGTGCTCGGACCACAGTGAGCAACCTGAGCCCCGCTCACTCACTCCCCCACTCCTCCGTCCATCCATTCATCACACACAGTAAGTGCCCAGGCACTGGGATATAGTGGAGAAGGCAGGGCCAGAGCCCAGGTGCCACACCGAGGCCCTCGCTCCTGGAGCCCCACGAGATCGAGAAGGCACAAAGGTGTCAGGTGCAGAATCAAATCACACCCGTGAGTGAAAAATCCAAGTCCCTTCCCTATGCCTGCCGGTGGCCATCAGGTTTCTGTAGTGAAGGAGAGTGGACTGTGGAATTTTCCAGGTCCAGGGCCTGTTTCTAGTTCTGCCACCTCAGAACATCTGTCGCCTCAGTTTTAAAATGGGGATAATCATAATGACTGCCAAGGGGGGTTCTGAGGCCAAAGGGAGGTAACTCATTCAGCGTTTGGTACAAAGATGTCATTGCCTTTCCCTTCAATGACCTCCCAAGGAAGTTTCAACAGTCTGGACTCTTCTTGTGAGATTAAAGATCAAGGCCAATGTGTTGTACATGTCTTCTTTTCTAAATGTGGTTCTCTGCAGTCTTCCTTGACATAAAAAAAGATGTCAAGCTGGGTCTCAATTAGCAGCTTCATGGGCATCTAAACAGATGTCTGTATATTGAAATGACCCTGGAGTAGAGACTGGGTACCCTCGTCTTTCTCCAAGATCCACACTTCCACAGACAAGGCCCACCCCCTTTGCTGTGCTTCTCCCTCACCGCCTGGAGCCCTTAGGAACAAGGACTGCTCCCTTCTGCAGCCCAGCCCCAGCACAGGTTCACACCTCACTTGGTAACCGCGGAGTGAACGTTAAAGTGGACGAGGGAGAGACTGGCGCCTCCCAGCCAGCAAATGGTGCTGGTTCTCACAGCTACTTAGCGCAGCCAAGGCTCTCCGCTCAGCCCCTTCCCAACCGGTTCGCCATCCGAGGGAGAAACACTGCTTTCTGTTGCCTTCGCTGGCAGGGTTGCCACGAAATAATCATGATGGTGATGCTGATGATGCAGGAGATTCAATTAAATTGGAATTTCAGATGAACAACCTATCACAATAGTTGGGACATACAGTTGAGGTCATTTTTTTTATCTGAAATTCAAATTTAATCAGGCATCCTGTTTTTTAATTTGCTAAATGAAGCAACACTAATCTCCAGCTTTAGCTGGTCCTCTCCAAAATGCACATTGCTGGTTATGGGGGGACCAGCAGTGGGGTTAGCAGTGCCCCCTTGGTGGTTCCCAGTTAACTCACTGGGAAGGAGCCAACACCTAGGTGCCTGGTGGAAGTTAGGGGAGGAGAAGGACAGGAGAGTTAGAATGAACAGAACTAGAGTAAAACCTCATAATCATTCACAACACAGTAAGCAATACAAGGCCAAACCAGAGCTGCCCTGTCTCTGGTCCTGCCACCCACGAATCTGTTACCTGACAAGGTGACAAGAGCTTTGCTGATTGATTAAATGAATGGTATGTACCTGGAAGATTATCCTGGCCTATCTGGGGGGCCCGCTGTAATCACAAGGGTCCATATAGCTGAAGGGGGAGGAGAGACTGGCTCAGATAAAGAGCCGTGACAAGGGACACCGAGGTCAGCCTTGCAGCCGGAGGGCAGTCAGGTGTCACTGAGGCTTGGAGATGGAAGGACACGAGGAGCTATGGGAGGCAGGGCCTCCTCTGGAAGCCGGAACAAGGCCGGGAAGCCTGAGCTCCAGAACTATAAGATAACACATCTGTGTTGTCTCAAGCACTAAATTGTGGTTTGTTACAGCGGTGATGGGAAACTGATACATGCAAGAGCAAGAAGAATTTGTCACATCCCTTTTTTCTGGAGAGAAAATGAAAGACCTGAAAGACATTTCCTTAACAATGACTGCTAATGATGCTATTATACTACAGTGATTCACTTATTTTATTACCTCTGACAATAATTTGGCAGTAACATGGTAGCACCATTGCTGCAGGTGGAGGGACCAGAGCTCAGGGTGGGGCAGGGCTGTGAATTTCCAGCATCTCAACTAAAGCTGTTGTGTCCTCCTTCCACGACACCACCAGCTGACCTGCCTTTGAAACACACTTGCTGGGGTCTGTCTCTTCCTTGGGAAAGAATTAAGTTTTGTCTCCCACCATGCAGCATGTTTAATTTTTATGTGGGTTTTGCTCCCCCCAGATGACTCAAGATGGAAGAAAATAATAACTACCTACGTCCTCATGTAACACTGTCAGCTGACAAAGTGTCTCCCCGGTCATCATGTCACAGGAAGGTAACAAGGACAGGTGGAACAGGCAGGTTTCCTTCTTCCCATTTTACTACGAGGAAAACCAAGTCTTCACCAAGGACAAGGTGCTGCCTGCTTGAGTTGCCGGGCAGAGAGTGGGCTCTTCTGACACTTGCCCACCAGGAGGAAGTGTTGGGGAGGGGGCAGATAGGGAGACTGGGAGTAAAAGAGGGGCCTGGGTTCAGATTGGCACAGCCAGGAGTCCTGGGAGAGGAGGAAAGGAAGGGACCAGCCTCTGCCTGGGCATGAGAGCTGCCACTCTTCAAGGGGCCTCAGCCATATGTTGGGTATCTCCACACAGGGGCTGCTGGTGTGCTGCTGGGTGCCTGACCACAGTGCGCCTGCTTCCCTTTCAGGGCGGACTGAGGGGGTTCCCGGGCCTTGAGCACTGAGAAGGGAACTGCACCCATTCAAAAGAGCCCTGGGGAGTCTGCTGGCTGGAGCCAAGCATGCTGGTCTTCCCATCCTCCGGGTGTAATTCCACCATGACCCCGAAAAACACAGGTCCCTATGGCAGCAAGGGGCTTATTCCTCAAGCATCACCCCAACTCTCCCCCCACTCCTCCCTACTCAAGAATCCACTGTAAGCTGAGGACTGATGCTCCAGGAGTTGAAGACCTGGCTTGCCTCTCAAGCCGTGGAGTCAATCTCGTAGAATGAGTTTGTGCTTGGGCAGTCAGACTCTGATTCTTGATTTGCAACTATCTGAGTGACCCCAAACAGCCCTTCTCAACCCTGAACAAATGCAACCCCAATTCAAAGGGTTATTAGGAAACTAAAGGTTATAGTGTAAATCAGGTACCTTGCGCAGCTCCTGGCACATGAATGATAACAACTACAAAATATTTATTGTTATCAATGCTCAGCTTGCCTAAGGTTCACAAAGTTGGCTTGTGAACATATTAAATCTAATTTCAAGTGCAGGGACAGAATGTTCTGTCTTGTGCAAGCCCCAGCTGAGCCTGTCCCAAATCAGTGGGGCAGTCCATTATGTGCCCTGTGCCCAACTTTAAAACAGACAGCTACCTCCTCCTTCCGGGCAGCCATTTGGGCATTAAGATTCCGTACGGACTTCGTGATTTTTAAGCCAGGGGGCAAGACCTCCACCTGTGACTAAAAATGGAGACAAACTGCTAATTCATACCCTTGAAAAAATTGGCTGCAAAGCCCGCTTTATTGATAGAGCCATCGGACACAAACTTCATCCACATTCTGTGGGAGCTCGACTTCACATCCTCCGGCTTCTCATAGCCACAAAAGTGGCCAATCAGGGTGCTCTCCTCTGTGGGGCCATCGCGGATTTCCAGGTAGTCATACGCACAGCTGTCGTGCCTTTCAATCTGAGTAGAGAAACAGAGGCAACGTGGAAGAGACAGGGTGGTCTGGCCTTCAAGATTTTGATTTAAGAAAGGAACCCAATTATCGATGCTCAAAGATCTAAGCAAGAGGCCAAAGGACTCCAGTGTGTCTTTGACTTTACCAGGCTGCCTCTGACTTGAATCTACTGTGCAGAGACTAAGAGATGATGAACAGGGAAGAATGATTCTATAAAATTTCCTTGGACCCCATCCTAGGTGTTCACTTTGATTATTCCTCTCTCGCAGCCACCAGAAAGGAGACTGATGTGATCTCAAAGCTGCAAAGGCTTTGATATCAGAAATCCAGGTGCCACACACCACGGGTGTGAAATGGCCTCATAGGTTCCTGTCTTTAACCCCCACATGGAAACTCATCTTTATCGAGCAGAGAGTGTCTAACGACAGTTGACATTTATTCTATCCTTGGGAAGACATCTGAGCAGTACTCACCTCAAAAGCTTGGAAGGTAAGCCCCACATGAAACCCCTCTGAAACTGTAATCCTCCAAACACATTCCTTGGAAGGCCTGTAGTCATCGGGGTAATTGGGAGACTGGATCTGGCCGGCGTCTTTGTTGATGTCTCCCCCACAGGTGGCTTAAGAAGGAGAGCCAGGAGGAGGGGGTCCTGGTCAGATGTTAGCAAGGAAGGTGGGTGTCCACTTATCACCCCTAGGTGGCTCCACTTGCCAACATTTTCATTTCCATTCAACCAAGACCACCTCTGGCATGGGCACAATTTCATTTGTTTGGAATTCTGAATTTTTTCTTATATAGAAGATAACCCTGCAGGGCAGAGACTCTCTGCCTTTGCTGTGCATCAAGATTACCTGGGGTGTTTTTTGAGCTAGGAAAGCCAGGGCTACATCCCCACAGGTTCTAATTCAAGTGGTGGGGTATGCCAAGTGGGTGAAGGTTAGGGTTCCCCAGGGGATTCTAAAGTAGCAGGTAGAGGACTGCTCAGACAGAGGATATGCACGCCCAACTAACTTTATAAAAAACAAAACTTTGGTCTCTCCAAAATTCTGGAAGTGTCAGCACAAGGGTAGATAGCCAGGGGAACCCAAGGAGTTGGAAAAAAAACAAAGTAGAGCTGCCCTGGTGGTAGCTGTCTAGAGCCCCGGCCCTACTGTGTGCGAGAGGGGTTGACTCCATAATCATGGAAGCTTCCCAGACCCCTCCAAGAAATGTGGCGGGAAATTCCCTGCTGAGTCCAGATGAAACCGGAGCCCAGTGGGATTAGATCTTTGCTCAGGACACACAGCTATTCAGAAGCTGCTTTCATTTCCACAGGGTTCTGCACCCCTCACAGCACCCTGTGTGGAAGGAGCGGGCTCTCCAGCTGGCGTGGAGGATGCCCGTCCTGAAGTGAGCACAACTCACCTCTCCAATTCCATATGTGGGGAAGGGACAGTGGCCCCTCAGCTTACCCCCTGCCCTCCTGGCATTGCAGCTGCCAGGCGTGTCTGGGTGGAAGAGGGACGGCAGGCTGCATGACAAGGACATGGGGGCATCGGGCGCTGCCCCGCCAGTTCCTTTCCTCATGAACAAACCTTCATAGACAGCAAAGAAGCCCTTGCCTAGGATGTTGCTGCTGCTTCGGAACTCCACCCAGAGTCGGCTGTCTGTGGAGATGAGGGGCTCCGGGACTTGATCACCACAAAACCGACCTGGGAAGTGGGAAAGAAGGGTCAGAGACTCGTTGCAGATAGGGACAAAGCAGCATTTCTGCAATTGTGGCTTAAAGTGGCAACTCATAGTCACACATCCTGGGTGCCTCCCACAGCCTTCAGGAGAGCTGCAGGAGCTAAGGAAAGTTTCCGGAGCAGAGCCCGCTCCCCAGCATGGGGCTTGTTGAGGTGCTGAAGGGATGGCAGGGGATGGTCAGTCCCACCTGGGGCGAGAAGCACGAATCGACTGAAATGAACAGGGCGTGGTGATCCTTGGCCATGTGATTCCTAATGCCGCATAGAGAGGGTGGCCAGGCAAGGGCAGAGGGCAGCGGGACGTGGGTCGAGTCTTACCCATCAGATGACACCACAGACAGGTCCAGCTCTACTTGGACTGGAAGTCATGGGCCAGCCAGGCAGCAGCCATGTGAGTCACTCAGAAAATGCATTGACTTTGGGGGACATGGGGACTGTAAATGGCCATGGGTTTTCTTTTGGGGGTGATGAAGATGCTATAAAATTGATTATGCCAATGGGCGCACAACCTGTGAGCATCCTAACAGCCACTGGCTTGTGCACTTTCAATGGTGAGTTGCGTGCTGTGTGAATTCTATCTCAGTGTGTTTTTTTTAAAGTCCATTTAGCAGCTCTTTCGTGGGCATTCTCTTCTTGCCATCACCCCGTTAGACACTAGATCAGTCCCTTGATCAAACCACCTTTCTGAGACATTGGGAACTGATGCAGGGCAGGAATAAATGCCACTCTGGACACTTCCTAATGGCCGGCTGTGGCCTTCCTCCTTGGGGGACCACGACAGTAAAGGCATCTCATCTCTGCTTCCTTCCGATGGTGGCCACCTACAGCCTTTTGGATTTGGTGAGTTTACTATGGAGTGAGATAAGTTGAAACTGTTGCCAAGAAGTTGGCAAGGAAAAATCCATCAGATTTTCAGCCTATAAATTTTCAGTAATGGTTCCTCTGGCAAGGCCAATTAGTGTCAATTAGTTCCTAGAAAACAACACTTAAGCAAGGGGACGTATTGCTTACCAGGAAGCACCGGGTTTCAAGTCTGAAATGTCTGCTAAAATCCCAGCTGTCACAGCCATGGGGGGAGGGGGGGCTCAGTTTCCAAAACAAAGAGAGATGTCCACCGCCTCACTGCCCAAGAACTCAACTGGAGGAGATGAGCCAGAGCCCCTGGACAGCCCCTGTCTGCTCAGGGCTGGGGAGGAGACAAGAGTCACAGGCTAAGGTATCCTCACTGTATTGGTAGTGCCAGGTGTGGTGGAATAACTGGGGAATTGTTTCTAAGTAACGTCTCTCCCCAAACCACCTTGTAATTGTTGGCCAGAACTCTCCACTTTGTCCCTTGACCACTGTCTCCCCCTCAGCTGTGACCATAAGGGCTCCAGCAAAGGCCCCCTTGAGTGAGCGTGTCCGCACCAGACTATCCCAAACACTTGTGTGGATTATCTTGCTTCATCCCCATGCCTTCTGAATTAGGGACCATTCTTAATCATGTTTATGAAAAAACTAAGGACTGGAGGATTTGAGTTGATACATGCTCGAGCTGAGTTACACCCAAAGTAGAGGCAGGATTTGAAACCTAGCTGTCTGAGGTCTCGCTCAGCCTGAAATTTCAAGGTTCCCTTTATCACCGCCACCATCAACAGAACTTCTGTTTGAGCTAGGTGCTGAACCCCGTACATTTTGGGTACAGTGGCATTAAATCCCTTCTCTGGGAATGTAAACACTGTTCCCACTTGCCAGCCTGGACAATGACTCGTTGGAATGAAGATCAAAGCCTCAAGCCACAAAGCCTGCACCATGCCAGAGTTGGCCTCAGACTGACGCTGCCACTTCTGCTCACTTGGGAGGCTGCCCTACCCATGGAGGCCTGGTAGTGAGGCCGCTGGCACTGATTGGCCAGCCTGGCCTCTCTGAACCGCCCTCCCTACTTCAGGGAAAGGGGGGAAAAGGGCTTTTGTCTGCATTGTGTTGGGACAGAATACCCAAAGACAGTTCTGCATACAAAAGTGCATTGTTAGAGTAATTCCTCCAGCAGGAATGAGGGAGGGGAATATAATGAACAGGACAGTGTTTAAAATGAGGATGAATGGCCTAGGCAGACACCTTCCTCCCTCCTGTGGGTGCCATTACATAAGGGAAACCTGAAAATGAAAAAAACACTGATAACTTTAACCAGCCAAGAAACGTTGCCATCTGCTTACATTTCCCTCTCATCACTGTGTGAAAACCCAGGTCCCAAACAGCTTCCTTCCAAGGAGACTAACAGGCCGAGAGAAATTAGACTTGAGAAAAGGTGTCAAATTCCTAAACTGAAATCTGGTTCCTGGCTGCGGGGGAGGAGTTTAATAAGGACATCAAGAAGAGGAAATGCAGATGAGGACAGGACAAGTGGGCTCCGTGGGGAGTCATAAAGGATTCATTCATAAAAAGTTATGCCTCTATTATGCCTGGATTTTCACACTGCCCTGGGAAAATATGCAATGCACAGTTTTTCAGAGCAAGATGCATACTTTCACAATCCGCCCTAATCCGCTCTCCCTCCCGCCAAAGGGGCATTGACCTGCCTCCTCACGGCAGATCTCATGGCACTGACCCCTCCCAGGGACCAGCTTGGCCCACACAATGCACTTGTTCCTAACACAAAAGTTCACTAACAACTGCATTTGGAAACATCAGAGCAGGCCAAATAGCTGGCAAAGGAGCACGGCTGCAAATGCAGAATGACGGTTTCAGGCAGTGCGCCAGACCCGAGCAGCAGCGCGCATGCGCACACGCTGCAAACCTGTGTGAAATAAGAGCTCGGGGCCCCCCACTCCCAAATCCCAACCAACAAAACACCACTGACAACAACGAACAGCAAAAGCCCCATCTAATCAATGAAAGTGTAGCCATAGAGACCAGGACCTATATGAGAAAATTCTTGTTTCCAGTTCAAGAAAAGGGAAGGACTGGAAATCCCTCTGCCTGGTGCAGTTCTTAGGGGTGTGCCTTGGCCCTCTCTGGGGAGCTTCAGTCACAGAGCGCTTCCTCCTCCTGAGTCCTTTAAGTCTGTCTCATTGGGGAGGTAGGTATAGGATTCCAGATTTAGCAAACAAAAATACAGGAAGCCCAGTTAAATTTGAATTTCAGATAAATAATGAATCATGCATCTTTATCTGGTGGTCCTCAGGAGACCCTCAGATTCAGCAGTGTCCTCTCCCCACCCCGGGGACATCTACATTCTGGACATCTATGTTCACGGCTATCAGCTGGCTGTGCAGCCTGAGTCAGCTGGTCCCCACCTGGGGAGCGTGGTGTTCTCATGTCAGTGTGGGCAGAGGGGTCTGTAAGTCCACACTCCCTTGAAAGTCCTTCCACATGGCTCCTTTTATTATTTTAAGTATAAAATAATAGCTGGACACATTCTTATAAAAGGTTCAATCTAGAATTATACAAACCAAACCACGAAGCTGCTTGCCGACCCCTGCTGCCCCTTCTCAGAGCTGGACCTCCCACAGCTGAGGAGCACCACCAGGCCCTTCCCTGAACCTGATGCTCCACAGGCCCAGGCAGTCGTGGGTAAATGGGACTATTCCCTGAGCATCTCACGGGGATTCTGATTCTGTCCCAGAAATCTGTACCCATCAAAGTCTTCCCAGCTGGTAGGTAGCCAGGTTTGGGGACCTCTGCTACCAAGAATCAGCCTTCTGTCTTTTTTTCCATCAGAAATCAGCACCCCTGAGAGAGCCAAAGCCACACCTCCCCAGAACAGCCAGCACACACCATGCTGCTCATATTTGATAAGAGCAGAAATCCAGGGCAGAGAGCCTCGCCCTGCCACCAGGGAGTGGTGGACGTGTCCTGCAGTGCACGCACGCCTGTCCACGCTTGGCCCGGGGGTCACTTGGCAGTCTACCTGGCTGGATTTCCTCTAGTGGTGGTGACCTGGTACCCCCCATGTCAAACCTGCCCTGGCTCCTCACCAGAGCACCTGCGGACACAATTTCCTACCTATTTGTACCTGACTGAAATGCATGGCCCTTTGGAGAGAAGGGGCCTGGGTGCTCTTCCCAATGGCAGCTGAGCTGGCTGAGCCCCTGGCCACACGGAAACCCAACACTGACCTCCTCAGGGTCCAGCCAGACCCTATCTCAGTCTCTTCCGAACTCCAGGGATCCAACATGAACCCAGGCTGGGTCTGGCCATGACATGCCCCTGCTCCTGCTCTGTCTCCTTTCTCTCCCGGCTGCATCTTTCCTCAGCCGTCCTGTCAGCAGCTCTGTCTCAGCCGGTCGTTCACAGAATAACAAGTGTGGCTTTCCTGCCCCTATGAAGATACACCGGGGACAGAGTTCTCACTGAAAGCTTAGACCCACAGACTAGAGGCCCACCTTGTTGACCCCTCTGAAAACGAGGACAAGCCACTCTCAGTCGCAGCCTTTCCCCTTGGCTCCTTGTGAATCTGCTTCTCTTATCTCCGCCGGAGTGGCCAGACGCCACTGGTCCTCCACACAGTATCAACCTTCCCTGCTCACCCAGGAGCTCTTCCTGCTCTGCCACCCACCCTGAGCAAACCAGCCTTTCTCTTTACGGCACCTGCCCACTGCCTCTCAGGTCAAGCTGCCCTTTCATGTGGGAGTTCGTGTTCTGTCCATCTCCCCAAAAGGATACCTGCTCATCATAGGAAAATGAGAAAATACAGCTAAGCCAAGAACAACAACAACATAATAAAAAACAACACTCTGTTGTCTAGAAATAACCACTATGTGTTATTTGTTTATAATTCCAATGGATATTTATATTGTAGACTGCAAAATGGTTTCTCCCAGTTGTGTTTAGCCCACGCAATTCTTTCAGTAATTCCTTGTGACTGTGGTCAGGATTGCATTGTTCACTTTGCCACACTCCCCACCACCCCTTATCTATTATGCCAACCACCTCATTCATGTACACTGTATCCTGAGTTCGCAGTGCCTGCACACTCTAGACATAAATATATTTTTGTTAAAATGGAATCCTGCACATTCTGTCTGTCACACCTTCTTGGGGTAACGGATGTACGATGGACACCTTTCCCTATCGATGAAGAGTCACCTCCAACTTTACTTTTAATGGCTGGATAGTTTTCCATTGAAGCGATGTATCATAATTTATTCAGCTAACCCCTACTGTTGAACATTTCAATTGTTTTCAATTTTCCCTGCTCCAGTGAACAGCCCTGGAGCTGGAACTTTGCACACTTCCTTAATTAGTTCCCTAGGATAAATTCCAAGAAGTGGAATTGCTGGGTCAAAGGGTACTGGCAGTTTTAAAAGCTTTTAACATGTGTGGCCAAATGGAGGGTTCAGACTTTTACAATGACACAGACCCCTGAGAGCTTCCTGTGGCTGCGACAGGATGGACCCTTCCAGACATTAACAGCACCACGCAGAACACCCGTCACTTCTCTCGGAGGCTTTCTAAAGTCAACTCACCCAACAGGGGGGCCTTTCTCCAGTAACCATCCCGGACCTCCACATAATCATACCAGCACAGGCGGCTTTTAAACAAATCCATGGATGTGAAGTTTAAGATGATCTGTAAAGAATTGCAGCAAAGTGAGTTTGAGCAGCAAAGCCCGCGTTGTCTAGAAAGATCCATGTTGCACTCGGGCATTCTCACGTTACGCTCTAGCAGCCAGGGCTCAGACCACAGTGGGAGTGTCCTCGCAGACACATGCTCACAGGAAGCCTTGTGACATTAAATAATAAACCTTAAGCAGGATGGGGAGTAAACAGAGGAGATGGGTCCTTGGGTTCTGTCTGGGGAATAGCTTGAGCTTTTGAAGTCACTAGGTGGTTTACAAAAAGCAAGATGCATTAAAAAGACAGACCGGGACTCCTAGAGACAGGGGATTTGGAAGGAGGTAAGGGGTCAATGAAGTTCAAAGATACAAAAAGATCTTAGAGCATCATCAATCACTCCAAAGGGGCTGGATTAGCCAGAGCACATCTGAGCACCTCTGGGATCAACCGCTCCTCGAAGGACCTCACTTTTTGAGGTGTGGTGCATCTAATAGCCTTCCTACATCCGTTCATTCAGTCATTCATTCGTTCATTCATTCCACCACAGTTTGTTATACACATACTATGTGACAGTCTGTGTTGGCCAATTGAGATAAAAATATCAGTAAAAAGCAAGACAGGGGTCTTGCTTTTAGTGACCCCAGAGAATCAAGCCAATCAGAAAAGAGAAGAAAGGGCATTCTGGAGCCCTAAGAAGGGGCTTGTGATACTGAGCAAAGCTTCTCACAGGAAGTGGCATTAAATCTAAGGGGAGTAAGGACTTACAAATTTAAATCTAAGTGGGCAGGAAATAGGGTAAGAAAGCATTTGGGTGAGAGGGGAAGAGATGTTTGGGGAACCAAACTGTATGCGCGGTGCAGGTCTGTGGCGGGGTGGTGAGGAGGCAGAAGGGCGAGGAGGAGGAGTGAAAGCTGGGGAGGTGCACGGTTGGGGGCCCAGAAGGAAGGTTCCTGTTCTTATGGACATTCTTGAGGCCACTGGGGGAGGGGGGTTCCTATCCACCAACAGTGAAGGCAGCTGGGAGCCCAGAGGACTAGGCACACCATACTTCATGTGCCCACTGCAACCCTCCCACTAGGGGCTGCCCTGGCAGACAGCACGGAGTTCAGGAGTTGCCCTCTCCCTTCACCCCACTCAAGCCCCATGCTACAAGGCAGCCATGCCTTCCATCCAAGGCAGTAGCATCTCTCCCACTGCCTGGGCTCCACATGTCCTTGCTCCAAGCTTCCTCAGCTCTTCTTGCTCTCCAGGGGCCTGCTGATGGCAGTCCTGTGTTAGCCCTGCATCCCTAATCCTTTTCCTTCCCAGGGGGACCTTGCTCTCAGTACATTTCTCTCTAATATCTTCACTGCCCCCTTCCACCAGCCACTTTTAGATAGTCCCTCTGCTCTAATTAAAGCCTTAGAATGGGGGGCCCAGGTCAAAGGTCCAGTGCCCTTTGGCCAAATCGAAAGGACTGTTACTGTCCTCACGCTCCTTGGCCACTTTGCTTTGAATCTCTCCTCTCTGGTTCTTGCCACACCAGCCTACCCCTCCCTGTGGCTCTCCTCCCCTCTGCTGGCTTCTGTCCATCCTGCTCCCCATTCACTGCAAGGCACCTCAAAACAAAGCCCTGGACTCCCGCTTCCCTGCCTGTGGGTGACACATTCATCCCCCCTCCCCACTCCCGCCCTCCCCAGTCACCAGGTGCAGCACCTTTGCCCCTCTGACTGTCCTCCCGGGTTTGGTCACAGACTCTTCCTCTAAGATGTATGTGCTCCTCTCCCTCCCTGTCCTGCCGCCCCTTCAACAGTTCCTTTTGCATTGGTCCTGCTGGGAGGAGTCCCCAATTCCTGCCTGTTGTGCCCTGCCCATTCTGCACACTAGAACTTCTAGATCAATCTTGCGCTAATGGCTCATATTTGCTAGAAAACTCCCATGGCTCCCTATGCCACCATCTCATTGACTAAACCCAGTGACTTTCCAGAGCCTCCAGCGCCCACCTTGTGCGACCTAATCTCCGTGCGGGTGGACCAGTAGGCCCAGCTCCCCAGGCCCAGCTCAAGGGTCGCTCCTCCCACCCTGAGTCCTTCTCTGATCGTGCATGCACGTGGTCTTTCCCTTTGGAACTCCCCCTGGTCTCTTTTATGGAGACTGCAGAGCAAGTGTTTAGAGTCAGACAGATCTGGATTTCTTCTCAGCTCTACCACGCACTAGCTATGGAATCTTGGGAAGACGTGTGTCCTCTTGGACCCTGAGTTTCCGCATCTATAAAACAACACTCACACTGTTGGGTTGTTGAGGGGACTGCGTGAGAAACTGTATATGGCATGAGGAGGGCTGTGCCGGGCATATAGCAGGCACTCAATAAACAATAATTGTAAAAATCAAGCCACACTGGGTGTGCTCTTATGCACCACAAACCAGACTCGCTAAGAGCCCTTCACAGGTGGCTCCTTCCACAAAGGCCTGTGATCTCCCAGAAAATGAAGTTGGGACTAGAGAGCAACAAGCCAACTCACCTCCGTGTTATACAGCACGTGTGCATATGTAGCATGTGTGTGTGGGGGGAGGCGGTGGTTCTCGACCCAGATTGTAGATTAGATTCACCTCAGAAGCTTTAAAAAAAAAATGCTGGTGCCAACAAATGCCCCTCTTTCAACCAGATCAGACTTCTTGGGCTGAGGGGCCCGAGCTAAAGTGTGAGTCTCTGACAGACAGGGATTTTACTTGGATTTCCTTCCTATCCCACAGTGTCGCATTCAAGGAAAGAGCCCAGCAGTACTGGCTCGCTGGATGCAACATGAATCGTTAGCTTTTTTTCAGGAAGGGAATATTATTATAACTTCCTTGGTAACATATTCATGATCTGAATGAATGGGATAATTATTCAGGCTAATTATTTTAAGTATGTTAGCGAACCACAAAGACCATAGGGGAAGAGGCGATGAACAAGAGGTGATACTCGAATCAATCAAGTGTGCTAATTACTGGCAGCTCTGGGGAAGGCTGAGGGAAGCAGATATTGAAATAATTGGTGCAGGAACTTCATGATGCATATTCTCCCTGGCCCCGGTTAACAATAGTAATTAAGGCTTGGTGAATCTCATGCAGCTCCAGCACAACACACAGCCTCTGCTATACAGGGCAATTTAATGATTTGGGGATTACCAAAATCTTTCCTCTTCCTCTTCCTTCCTGCCTCCCCCTTAGTAATGCCCCCAGCAGGCAGAGGGACAGCACACCCACTCCAGGCCAACAAGTCTGGAGACTCTCAGGGGTCAAGATGACGACCACATTGTCATCGATGCTTAGAGACAGTGTGTGCATGTGGGTTTTGTGTGTGTGTGTGTGTGTGTGTGTGTGTGTGTGTTTAAATGTTCAACTGTCTACTAACCTGTCCCCTTTGTGTAATTATAAAGGGTGAGGCTAAACATGCAGGTTCTCAGAGTCAAATCACTTGGGTTCGAATCCCTGCTTGGCAACAGACTATGCAGTTCTGGACAAGTCTTACCTGTAAAATGAATGCGGTAATAGCAACTGCCCCATGAATTGCAGTGAGAGAATCTACATAATATGCTGAGACCTGGACACAGCCCACAGAAAATGTGTTCAACAGTTCCCAGCCATCATTGATCTCTAGTTACCACGTAATCTTTAACTTAGTATTTAAATGGACATTTTTATCAGGTTTTGCACGAGGACTACCTGCAGGTTGGCTACAGGTGCCGGGAAATCCAACACTCCCCACTGTGTTCCCAGCTGCAGGATTTTCACTCACCCACTTGCCCACCCACATGTCCATTCAACAAACACTTTATTGTGTGACTGTACATGGGCTGGGGTGCCGGGGGTTGGGGGCGTGAACAACCTCTGACCTCAATGAGTTTAGGGTCTAGAAGAGGGACAGCTGCATATGCCAGCAATCAGGGTATTACGAGACAAGCTATGACAGGTAAGGCTGTAGGGCGAGACCCAAGAGACAGAGAGCGCCTCTCAACAATAGCTGCAGCCAGTTTGAAACAACTTGAAGACCCCTTGGATTTGTTAAGAGATATGGTGAAAAAGACACAAGCTTCAAAGCACAAATTCTACTGTGAATTTGGGAAATTTTTCAAATGTTTGAACCTCAGCTTACTTACCCATACAATGGGTACAGGGAGATGCATGCTGCAGGGAAGCTGAGACCACGCTACCTTTGGGCCAGAGCAAAGGAGGGCCCTCTCCTGGCTCAGCTCCCGAGGGGCATGGAATTGTCAGGCCTCTCCCCACTCCTAGATGGCACCCCAGGAACACAGGGCCCTGGAATTCCCTGTCCAATTAGCCCTGAGCCCACTTAGGGGCAGGCAAGGACTGCTGCATCCATCTCCCTGGGGCAGACAGCACACCTGGCCTTGGTGCTGCCACTGGAGAGGCAGCCAAGGACAGTCTGCTTGCAAGGTCGGAGTGGGGGGTGCTCGGGCGAGGGCGAGGCTCTCGCCTGAAGAGCTCCTGAGATTGAACTGGGGCTGGAAGAGACTCGGGGGGCAAGTACAGGTTGGGGACTAGGTCTTCCCATATTACTTCCACAGGGGCCCATTGGTGCCTTTATGAATTCCAAATTGGTTCCTCACCTTCCAGGGCATTCTGATGGTGTATTTGCCAAGGTGGAGGAAAGCATAGAGCCTACTTGGTTTACAAACTCAACGTGATGTATATATAACCTGTGTGGACACTTAGTACCTAGGCCTTTATCAGTATGGGGAGACTAGTTGAAAGTCTGGAAGTGAATCATGGTACACAAGCAAGCCTGTGCAGGGCACAGTGTGGGAGCGCAGAGCATAACAGCTACTGTTATCCTTATGAATAATAATAATTCCTCACACCCATCTGGCTCAAAGAATGCTAGTCATTTCCGGGGTGGTTTCACACCTACCTTTTCCCCTGGAGTCACCGATATCCTCCAGACGCAGTGGGAGTGGGAAGGGTAGCCGCTCGGGAAACCGGGTGCCGAAAAGTTTCCCGTCGTGTCCTGCAGGGTCTCCCCGCATGCTGCACAGGCAAAAGCACAGCTGTGATCCCGGCACACGCCCCGCCCAGGCAGCCCCAAGACCTACTGCAAAGACAGCTTTCTTCCGCCACACCCTCGGGTCACCATGGTGAGAAGTGTGCCCTCAGGCAGACTGACATTTTTCTGGCTAACAAAACAGAACATGGAGTGGGGGTGCCAAAGGGTGACACCCCAGGGCAGTCTTCTGAGACACTCACAATCGATGGTGGCCAAGAGCTGGGTTTGAATCCCAGCTCTCCCGGCAGCTGTGTGGTGGTGGCCGAGACCCCAGCCTCACTGGGCCTTCCTTGTCTTATGTGTAAAGGGGGCAGGATCTACCTAGAGGCTCAAGGCAATCAACTGCGTTCGGTACACCCGCTCAGTGCTCGCAGGGTGCGCCACACAGCCGGCTTCATAATGACACTAGCAGCATCTGCGGTAGAGACTAGAAGATAAGTAGGGGAAGTGAAAAGAAAAACGCAGTGAAACCTTAGCAGGAAACTTTCCTCTTCCTTTGCTGCAACACATCTCTGAAAGAGTTAGAAAATAAGAAAACAGAGAAAGGACCCGGACACCAGAAGCTGGAATATTCTACAGTAGCCTACTCTGCACGTAAATGTTTGAGAGTTGCCTGCTTAGGAGTGTAGAAACTAGTACTCTGGATGTGAAAAATATTTCCTTGGGATTTGTTCTCAGAAAAAATTAAGGGACCTGTATGAGTAAGCTTGGAAGCTGTGATTCATGTCCCCTCACCCCCAGGCATTCACACCCTAAAGTCCAGGACTTTGGTTTGCAGGTACTCTCCTATTAAGGGGTCCCCCCCAAAGTGTGGGAAACAAGCATGCTTATACAGCTTTTCCTATACGCAGCTCAGACTCTGCATAGCAAACAGCCCTTCCATTCACTCCTGGAAACTACTCGAAGCTGCACTTTGGGAGCAGCAGGGAGGCACAGAGAGAACAGGCAGCCCATCCTTGCCTCAGGAAATCCTGAATATCGGGGCTTGATATCATGTTACTGAACAACTGCCAGGCATCATGAGAATCATGCCCAGCAGTCACCACCCTTGAGGGCTCCATGGAAATTGTTTTAGAACAATCACCGACATTCTGCAAGAACAGATATATTACTGCATGGCTCCATGGTATTTACCAGCTGCCCTGAATCCTTTTGGGAAGCGAGAGGCATATACATTATAACTAAATAAACAGGATGGCATTTCCTAGGGAATGCTATAAGGTTTCTCTTTCAATTCAGCCAGGTAATATGATATGTATGTCCTGTATTTCAGCTCTAACATGTCCCCAGACGACCAATCGCTGCATGGACATATTTCCTAGAATTTCATGGGGGAGCAAGCTCTATGCAACTTTCGCAAGCCCTGTGATCCTGCTTAGTAGGGCAATGTGATAGCCCAGATTTTCTAAGATGGAGCTGATTTCCAATATTCTGTTCCATAATCAAGTCACATGTCAGTGAGGGACGTTAGCAAAGGTTCCAAGACCTGTGATGACAGGATTTCCTTCTTCCTCCAGAGTCACCAAGTTGCATTCTCTCTCCTCAGTGGTAAAAACTTAGCTGCTGTAACCAATGTTTTGCATTGAAGCTCTGCAGCTACAAGAGGTGGCTGTAGTTCACCCCAGGACAGTGGGGGTGGTGTGTGTGATTGATGTCAAAGCCAGGGGGACAAAAGAAAGGAGGGCAAAATCAAGGGGAGGGATCCCAAACTGGCAGACTTGAACACTGGCTCCAACCCCAGGGTGCCCCCAGTCGCAAGCGGCAGACTGCTGATCACTGACCAGTTCCCCTGATGGCAGGGGCAGCCCCCGACCATACATATGACCTCATAAGGCACTGAGATATCCAGCGACTTCCAGGGTTTGGATAGCTGACTTATCTTCCAGAAATGCTCTCCCTTGTTCTTTGCCTTTCTGCAAAACTTTCAACACTTGTTTCCCCAAACCGACAACTCCCACTTCCACCTTTGTGGGGTACACACTGCACCCCTGTTCACTGTTGTTCCGCCATACCTTCTTCCTCTTCTGAACATCAGGCCTTTGCCAAAGAATTCCAAACCTTCCCACAAGTCAAGCTGTGGGCTCTGAGACCTATTATTCACCTGACTACCTACAACCACTTCACCATTCAGGCTCCCCACACTGCCTTGCACCTCCACAGGCAGCACGCCAGAAATGACAGCGGCCAGGGAGTGATCTGATCAGGTACCCCAAAGTGTTTCCCCAGCCAGGAAGAATGTTTGCAAATTTTGTTTCAGTTGTGCTTCTGGGTGGTGCTCTGGAGGCCCCGGAGAATCCCCCAAATTCACGCTTACCTGGGCACTTGTAGAGCTTCCTGGCTTGAGCTATGTCTCCCTGGCTGAGCCGCACACGCTGGCCGATGGTTGGCCTGATGCCATTGTCGTCTCGGCGGGGGAGGATGGTGTCTAAGAAAACTCCTCTAGAGGAGGCAAAGAGGGAGAGAAAGATGAGAGAGAAGTTAAGGCTGTCTGGTCGTCATGCGGGGCTTTGTAGTCTTCGTTCCCTCCCACACCCCATCCTCGTTCCTACTTGCAGACCTACCCGTCCCCAGCCTGGCATGACTGAGAGGTTCCCTCACCCCTGCCGGCATCGCACTTCAGCTCACCCTGCTCACATTCCGATGGGAAAACAACCGCCAGGTTTACAACCCTGTCCTAGTCCAATGGCCTCAGGACTTCCTTACTGATGTGCACTGAGCATTTCCTCCACGCCCCCGACACTAAGATCCTGGGGCCACTGCCTGAGAGACTGCTGAGGGGTGCTGGCTGAGCGGGGGGCAGGACCCCTCAGGGAAGCTCCAGAGAGAGCTTGGGAGCCAGGCTTGGGTGAGATGCTCAGGGCCTGGACAGCAGTGCTGCCCGAAAAGCTGGTGAATAATGGGGATGAGAGTTTGGGGGGGACAAACTGGCAAGAGGATAGATAACCCAATGGAAAGTGATATGAATGCTGAAAACGGGAGGCTGTCGAGAGAGCACCCTGGCCTAGAGACTTCTCTGTAAGGCCTGGCTTTGCTATCTGAGTGGACTTGACAAAGCCATTCCCTTTTCTGAGCCTCAGTTTACCCCTCTGAAAAAAAAGATGTTGGCCTAGATGGTTGTGGCAGTCCCTCCTAACCCTAACTTTTTATTTTGCTCCTATGGGAATTAAATCTAAAATGACCAAACAGACTGAGTTCTCTCCTAGAAGGCAGTCTGCCCTTGTCCCAGGACCTTCCCCAGTTACACTAGCCCGTGTGCCCTTATTCCCTTCCCTCCTTTTCTTATTTTTTTCATTCTTTATTGTATATCACACTGTATATGATTTAGGGGAATCCCGTTCACACCTCCTCAGATGAATGTCACCACACGCACCATGAAAGCACCCATAGTACTTTATCCCCTTTCTTCCTATCCCCTCTCTCCCTCTAGTAGCCTCAGTTCTGCAGTTACATTTCTAGGGTTTGTTCTGGTTTAGTCTTATCAACTCCTTTGTTCTGTTTCTTTGTATTTCGCATAAGAATGAAATCATACTATGTTCTTTGCACTATTTCCAACCGCCAAGTTAATGAAACTACTAAATCCTCATCGACAGAGCAGTGATTAAGGAAGTGTGGTATATCAATGCAATGGAATACTACTCAGCTTTAAAAAAGGACAAACTCTTCCCTTCTTAACCAAGTTTCTGGGATGAATTGTCTCCATGCTGTCTGGCTGCCCACTTTAATTCATGCATCATTGGCCACAGCAGTGATGGTCACCAGTCACATCAATTAACAAGTTGGATGGACATTATCAAACTTCACCTGCCCTCTCTACAGCACCAACATCTTTACTGCCCTTACTCCTTAGACACTGTCCTCCCAGGTTCCCAGGGCTCTGTGGTCTCTGAGCAGTAAATCAGGATCCTGCTTCCCTTCTAAGTGCCTACCCTCAGGTATCTGTCCCTCCCTCCTCTTTCCTCTCCCCAGCTCCACCTGTGCCTCTAGAATTTATCCATTACATTTAGGCTGGTAATTAGTCCTGTTTCCAGCCTCAAAGTCATCTGATAAACCAGCTGCCTGGTCACCCCTCCACTGCACTGTCCCATGGCCCTCTTGGATGAAACTCATTCAAACCAAGTATATCCCATTCTTCTCCTGTCCTTCCATGCACCTTGTCTCCAGAGGCTGAATCTAAGGCATCCTTTGTTGTTACCCCTTCCTCACACTCCCTTTCCAAAACCAGCATCCATCTGCTATCTATGGGACCTTGCATGGATGCCTTGGATCCATGCTCTCCTTGTCCCCAGGATACCACCCTTAGTGCAGGCAGTCAGCCCCCCTTCCTGAACTCTTTGCATAGCTTCTTAATTGGCTGGCCTCCTTGTAGACTCAGCCACCTCTGTACTACCCCTACAGTGTTAGTGTGATTGTCCTGAAATGCACAGCCAGGCAGGCGCCCTTTCTGCTCAGAATCCTTCATCGACTCTGATCACTGCATGTACGTCCTGGCCTTGATTCACTGGCTTCTGCTTTTCTCCCCATCCACATCTGACACCTCCACCTCAATTGTTATCTTAAGCAACACGGAACTTCCTTTAGCCCCGACACAATTCCTGATGTCTGTTGCCAAGGCTGTCCACTTCCATCTTCTTGTCCACCAGCAAACTCTTGTTCATTCTCCAAAACCCCATCACTGGCTTCCCTCTGAAATGTCTTCGCCTAGCCCTTTCGATCCTTCCCATGCTGAATAAATCATCCCCATTTCTGGGCTTTATTCATTTGTCTAGACTCTTCTTGTCATAATGGGGATGACATATTACATTATCTTTTGTGAAGGGTGGTGGCATTTGTCTAAAGCAGAGGGAGCTGGGTGCTTCATCTCTGTGTTCTTAGGTACTACAGCCTAGCAGGCCTCAAGAAATACTTCTTGCATTAAATTATGCTGACAAGATAGGGCAATGTCTTCAAAATATTTTGCAAGTCATTTACAACCAAATGGAAATGTGCAAATGTACATGTTATCTAGTTATTAGTTGTCCTCTCCTTTCACTTCTCTCTTTCAAACATTTCCGTTCCCCTAATTTCTGTACTGCCTTGGAATATATATCTTACCCTTATTTTTTCCTGGTTTCATCCTTTGTTAACTTTTAGGTTTTGTTAACTCAGTCTTCTAGTCCCTTTCTTTCCAGCAGCAGCTGCTGACTTCCTTTTTAGCATCCCTATCCCCAATGGTTTACCACCTGTCTTGTCTCAAATCCTCATTGCCTCATCTGCGGGTCCCGAGTTGGCAGAGAAATTTTAGCAGAATCCTTGGTCTCCCTCACCAAGGATTTAGGCTTTAAACCACAAGTAACAACTCTACACTAAAGACCAAATTCAATCACCTACTAGTCTATAAGCGAGTATTCCTTCCCTAACACAAGGTGTGCTGTTTGTAATTATCTTCTTGATTCTCCCAAAGACAGAATTTTGCTACACAGAATGCAACTTGGGCCAAACGACTCCACTGCTGCCCTCTCTACCTCTGGCAGTAGCCACTGTGTGGAGTGTGTTCCCGTGCTCACCTGCCTATGTGCCTGGACCATCTCCTTTAAACCTCAGACATCCCCAGAGGCAAGTGTCATTTATTTTCGTGAGAAAACCAAGCCCCAGAGGACGGAGCTAGTGATGGAGAGTCAGCCCTGGAACTCAGGCAGGCCTGGACCCCGCCTCCTGGCAGCATCCTCCATCCAGCCTGTGTTTCCCACTGCAGACAATCAGGAGGCCTTAACGTGTGTTGGATACACACATGTAATATGTTACATACATGTTAGCAACATGGGAGACTCCAAAACCAAAACAGCTGGAACAACATGAGCTCACACTAGGTTCTCTAGGACTGGGACCCCCTGCCTGACACGTCCCTGAGCTGCCACAGGCAGTGGGCTCTGGAAGAGGATGGCTGTGTTAACTGCTGCGGCAACCTACCCCCGTTTTATGCAGGACAACCCTTAGCACTGACATTCTGCTAAACAAAGAAAGGGTTTGGCAGCTGCCTTAGGGAATAAGACTGTCAGTTCCAAGTTCTCCAAACAGAGACGCCACTGCACCAGAAAACCTCCAGATGCCATTCCCCACAGCCTGGGCCCAACCAAAGGGGAAGAGGCGAACTGCAATAAACCAGAGAGACCATGGCTGAGTTGTAAAGAGACATGAAGACTGGGCTTCCCATCAATAGGAATAGCGTTTGCCCCCCATGAGCAAACGTTCCGTAGCTATTTTCTTTTACTCTCTCATGTCTTTTTTCTCCTTTCTTCCTTCCTTTCCTTCAACCTCATTCTCTGTTAACATCTATAGAAGCTATTTTATGACACATAAAGGTATGTATGTGTGCACATGTCCATATGTGTGTGTGCATGCATATAGGTGAGCACCTGTGTGCCTGTGCACATACATGTGTCATGCTGGGTTATGTGTGTGTATGTGCACAAATGTGCATACATCTTTCACAAATAATAGTCACTACAGCTGCAGTAACTAAAGCAACAGAGCTCTTGATTTGATCGTGTAAACGAAGTATCCAGAAGGACGAGTTTTCAGGGAGTGAGGGAGCCCCATTGAACAAAGTCGTCTAAAAATTCATGTAGAAAGTCAGCAGAAAGAGCTTTGCAGGTATCCAGATAGATTTGCCAAAATCATTCTGAACTCTGGGGTAGGGGTGAAACTGTAGCCGTGGTAGACTGTTCAAATAATGAGTGGTCTCTTAGTATCCATATCCCTTTGCAACACGAAGCTGGTACTCCTCTTATTAAGAGGTAGAATCTATTTGTCCACTCACTTGCACCTGGGCTGGCCTCGTGGCTTGCTGTGGCCAATGAGAAAGCGACAGAAGTGAAGCCATGCTTGTTCAAGAGCCTGCACCTTATGAGCTTGTAGCCTCCCAACTTGTGCTTTAGGAACTCTGAATTCCAGCCTGGCCTCCCAGGGGATGAGAGGCCACTTGGAGGAGAGCCCAGGGGCCTCCATAAACAGGAAGCACAGCCACCAGACATGTGTTACCTATCTTGGACTCCCCAGACCAATCATGCTGTCAGTGACTATTGCTGTAGGAGTGATCTCAGGTGAGATCAGAGAAGAATGAGTGAGATTGACCCTCAATATGAAAAAACTAAGTTGTGAATCACTACACATGGGGCCAGACAGTTCAGTAGACATAGAAAACATCACAGTAGTAGGAGAGGAATTCTGCTTCCCTCTCTTGTATTCAAGGAAACTGCTCTGCCCACCACACCCATGTGCTACCCCCTTGCCATTCTCCAACCCCGAAGGGTTCTGGGGTTTTGATACATAACTATTATGTCATAGGTTTGGTTCATGGGCATCTACTGGTGTGTGCTAATAAAATGGTTCACACTGACAACAGTGTTAATAATAGCTGTCTCCTGAGAGGTAAAAAAGCATGGCATCATGAACCAGAGATCACAGGGGGGAAAACAGAGATTTTTTTAAAATAAAGACAAGAAAAGAAATGCCATTGCTAGAAGACACCGGTCTGCTTTCTTGCCTCAGCCTCTGGCTTCAGAGGTTTGCACAGTAATTGGCACAGGGGAGGCACCAACAAGGCAGTGCAGTTCCTACAACCCATTAGTAGTAACTTATCTAAAATTCCTTACGGAGTAGATACTGGTAGATTCTCCTTAACAAAGTGACCGTCTCATGTAGGAGTATATGGGAAGACTGCAATGAACATACTGGAAGTTTCTTCCCTCAGCTAGAGCATCACAGGTTTCCCTGTCTTGTTTGATCCATTCATTCATTTACTCATTTCATGCATATTTATCAAATACCTGCTCTGTGCCAAACACCAAGGTGGGCGCTAGAGACTAGGAGAGAATGAGATAGTCTCTATCCTCAAAGATCTCAGTCTAGTGAGGGGGAGGGAAATGTGAGAGACCAATATTAATAGATAAATGTATAGTAATAATCAATAGAGAAATTATAAAGCAATATAAAACTATAGAAACAAGACCCAAGGTACAAGTGTCTCATTTGGATCCATTTGATATTGGCTCCCTGACAAAATCAATTCTTTGTCTCTGCTTAGCAGCCTATAACCCTCGGGGCTGATGCAGAGTGACCCCACAATTCCCTGCACTATTTCCCAAACTCGTCAGACAAGTCCCAACACCCCAGTATCTCCCCTCTACCTCTTGGTGGGGGGGGGCTCTCATCTTGCCACTCCATCAGCTTCCTGAGACTCCCTGAGTAGGACCCTAAGTTCCAGTCCCTCCAGCCTGTAGAATGAATCTCAGATTCCATATGACAATGAGTGGATCCTATCTGTCACTCCCTCACCCTTGGTACCATATTAAGAAATTACACACAAAATGTTTGAGCTGGACAGAGCTTAGAGAGAGTCAAGCCCAATCCTCTCATGAGGAAACTGAGGCCAGGGAGGTGGAAGTTTGACTCAGCATGCAGCGTCCCCTAACTGCTACTAGGGGGCTGCCTGTACCTCCCTCAACAGCAAGGTTCCCAGAAGGATCAGGACTTCCTCTCCACCTCTCAGCTCAGGGGTCTTTTCATGACACCAGGCTGCACCTTGAATCTTCTGCTAAAGAGCCAGAGGAGGAACAAGAACAGAGAGGCAGTTGTTCAAAGATGCCAACTTCAACAAAATTCACTCCTTAGAGCTCCAGAGAGCCTGCCTGGGGAGGGGGCGGTGATGACCAAATCAGCTCTATTGTCAGAGAAACAGGTCCCCCTGAGAATGTGGGCCGCTGATGTTTGGAAGGTCTCGCCCATGGTTCTATGAGCGTAACAGGATGCTCTCAGCAGCCTTACCTGAGAGCCAGGGAGTGCCGGTAGAGTTTCCCTTTCCCTCCAGAGAGACGTGTCCCCTGAACGCATGCTTTCCTCTACCTTTATGAACATGGGGGTTCATGAAATGGATGTTTCCCCTTTCCTGGGACTGCTAGGAGGCACAGGGCAGGATTTACTGCCAACCGCAACAAGTGTACATGCCTTTATAAGGTTTATATTCTGAACACTGAAATGATGCTGAGCTTCAACTGAGCTTTCCACCCTTTTTTTCCCTTCTTACCCCGTCCCCTCACCTATTTTTTTTCTTGTTGTCTGTGCATATTTTGGGACTTACCTGAATTATTTTTTGAATGAATAAACAAATAAACAAATAAAAAGCAAACAAGTTGCTTTTAACAGGAGACGGAAAAGAAAGTGCCAAGAGAGAAAATATGCACCATCTTCTTCCACTCAAGGGTAGAGAGACCTATAAACCTGGGCCTAGGAGGGGAAGCTCCCACAAACACAACACTTACACGCTCAGGAAGCAAGGACAATATGGAAAGTACTTAACACTAGGTCCAGCACAGCACTAGCCATCAAAACAGAGCCTGCTCACGTTGTTTATAAATAACAAGCCCAGCCACACTCGGCTCCCAGCTACTATCGCGTGCGACCAGCAGACAGGAGACCCACATCTTTATTCCCTCATTTCCAACCTGTTACCTGTGACCCCTCAACCAGGTTGGAATTTCCTTTTCTTTCTTTTTTTAATTAATAGTTTTAATGACATATAACTCACATACCACACAAATGACCCATTTCTACTTCCACTTCGCATTCCTATCATCTTATTTTTTACAATCTTTAAAAAAAATAAATCATTTTATACTTCTGATCAAAACCTCTACTCGTTCTTAGTCCAACTTATAAAATCCATGTTATTTACCATTCCTCTAAAATGAATCTGTGATTTACAGTCCTCCCAGCTCTGACCCGGTCTAGCTTCAATAAAGCAAACCTCTTCTAGAAGAGCTGTCAGTGCCACCAAGCATACGCCAAGGATGTGCAGGAGAAGGCTCCCCACCCATGGAAATTTTACAGAGCCTCTAAGTCATTATCCCAGCCAACCTCTCGATAATTTCCCTTCTCCAGTTTGCTGCTTGTGACATTAGGGAGTGATGGAACACCGGCTTCACTAGGGGATTCAATTTTATTAGCAGGAACCTGATTAGATTATATTTCACTGCAGCCCAGAGGCCACTGTATTTCAAGGGCAGACGCGCCAACTGTGCTAGGAACATGCAGGACCCACTCGCCGCAGACCTCCAGGAATCTGACCCGAGCCAGCGGCAGGCGCAGTAAAACACAGACAAGGCACAGCAGAGATTCCGACCTTGAGAAGGTGTTCCGGGCGTAGTGCATGATGCTGTCAAAGTCGTACGTCTCTCCCAGAGAACTCACTTCCCCAGCTTCCATTTTTAAGAAATTATACTCCTGACCTGTGACACAACACTCGGTTAAGGCCTTTGAAAACCAAGGCGGGCACCTGAAAGGAGGCAGAGGGAGGAGAAGGAGGCCCCATAGCAACTTTCAGGGGCTCTACCCAGTCAGTCAAATAACAGGGCTTGAGGTGGTTCTTGTTTCTACCAGGTTGGAAATTTGAACCTCAGAATGAATCCTATCATCTCCCGACCCCACTACCAGTACCCCTCCCCAAACACCCCCGGGAAGTCTTAAACTGAGTTTGCTGGTTCATTAGTTATTGATCTGGCTGCCTCCCACCCCCCCCAAAAGTTCCGACGTTGCTATTAACAGAAGAAAGGTAAACAGTGTTGAATGCAGTTCAAATATTCACAATTCAGACTCTCAAAACAAACTGTAAGGCAATCATATTACTCAATCAGCTATTTTCATTCAATATAAATTTATATAGGAAATTATTTAACATGAGAAGATATTTCTTTAAAAATTTAAACACTCCATCTGCCTGGGGGCTGAGTATTTCTAGGCAGAAGTACTGTTTTCACATGTATTCGTGTCCTAATTATATCTCATTCCCAAAAAGATATGTTGCCTAAGTCAGCAAAAATGACTCTTATAAAAGCTCCAGGAGAACTCTTTCCGGCTTATCTGCTCTGATGCTGCGACAATCTGTTCCATTCCGTCCCTTCTAGGAAAGGGAATTGGATTTCTTTGTCCTTGAAGACATGGAAAGTCCTTTGACTTCTGGTCTAAATTATAAGCTAAGGCAGATGACCTGCCAGGAAGGGCTTGGCTGGATGGTGCAGTGCCAGTGGCAACTGCCTGCACAACGGGGCCCCAGCCTCGGACTGAGCAGAAGAGGCTGGGCCGGCAGTTCCCGGCAGCCTCTCTCCTTCCTCCCGCCCGACCCCCTGAATGCCACTGCCCGGCGGCTTCCAGACCCCACACAGACCCCTACCTGGCTGGATGTTTTCTCTGATGATGGTGACGTGCTGATCTCTGTCCGGCCGGGTGTGTTCATGCCAGAACCCAACCACGTGGCCCAGCTCATGCGCCACAATGCCAAACTTGTCACAGTTTTTTCCAATGGATATGGCCTGTGGGCCTCCTCCTCGGCGCCCAACATAGGAACAACAGCTGGACAGTAGCAGAAATACCCGAGTCAGATGGGAAGGGAATAGCTAGAGTCTAGTGCCCCTCCCCCAATACATAGGGGCGTGTGTGTGTGTGTGTGTGTGTGTGTGTGCACGCACACGTGCGCTCGAGTGTGTGTGTATGCGTCTAAAAAAAATACAGAATTTCTTTGCTTAAAGCGCTCTCATTGCCAAACTTCCCTCCCAATACAGAAGTGTCCTCCAAAAACAATTCTTGACCTTACTGGTATTTAGTGGTCACACTTTCAAGAAAGATATGGCCTTTCTTCTTAGCATAAAGCCCACAAGCCTATTTCCCCCTTCCACCCAGTTTGGTTTCTGGGGGCTGGCTCTGATGGCAAGAAGAGGCAGGGGATGGAGACAGTGTTTTCATAAAGCAGGAATCTTGGACTATTATCAGAGCCATAGAGATGATTCCCCCAACTAGGTATAATGATCTTTGCAACTCATAGTCATTCATTATTTCTAACACAGAAAGGTATAAGAAAAGAAATTAAGATGGCCCACAACCCCACCACTCACATAACTATTTACATAAAACATTTAAAAAATGCCAAAGATAATCACAGTTAACAGTTTTTTGGCCTTCCAGAAAAACCAATACACCTATATATGCGTTATTTTTAAACTACAAAATACACTATGTATATTGTCCTCTGCCTGGCCTTCGTTCCTTCGTTTAGAGATCTTTTTATCACAGCACATCCTGACCTTCATTCTTTTCAAAGCCATATGGTACTAAAATTTAATCAGTCTTCTATTAATGGACATTTAGACTGACATGAGCTTGTACCCTCTAAACAAAACCTCAGGACAGGGAGAGAAAACAAGCAGATAAAACAATTACAACAAAAAGGAAAGCAAAGAAATGGTTGGACTCTTACTTCCTTGGGGTAAGTTCCTAGCAATGGGATTGATGGATAAAAGTCTGTATTTGAAATTTGAACAGGTATTATCAAATTTCAATACTAAAATGTTGTAACCAATGTTACATTAACAAGTCCTATTTCCCTACAACCTGGCCAACACTGCTTTTATAAATTATTTTGTCATATGTCTTATGTCACTTTTTTTTTAGTGAACTAAGTGATTACATCTTCCCCTAATTTTCTTTGGGATCACTCATCTTTTACTTACTGATTTGTAAGGACCTTTTGCAAATTAGAGAAACAAGTCTTTGGATAGTCAAATGTGTTGCACATATTTTGCTAACCTCGTTTCTCATTTGTCTTTGCTTTTGCATTACTTAGGTTTTGGTTTTGCCATATGAAATATTTAAGTTTTAATATAATGTCTTCATTTTCTTATGTGCTGCATGGAAAGGCCATCTATATCCCAAGATCATAATTTTGCTTCTGATATTTTTATATCTTTGATGCAACTGGAATCATTTTGGTATAAAAAGTGAGGTAGCAATTTAGCTTTATTCTTTTCAAAATGCACTATCTAATTATGCCAATATTCAAATATCCCAATATCTAATCCATTTCTCTCAAATTCATCTAAAATTTGTGTGTAGGTATATTCATTTTAAATTCATTTGTTCCATTTATTTTTTTTGAGTTTTGAATGGTCTTGTTATTATCTTCATTTTCATTTTTAATGTCTTAGATGTTTGAATAGACCATCAGACTTCTCCTCAAAACCCTACCCTCCCCTACCTCTATCATGATTGTTTATTTTCTCTCTCTCTTATTTTTTGGTTATTTCTACATCCCTCAAGATAAAGTCTAAACATGTGTGTGTGTGTGTGTGTGTGTGTGCGTGTGTGTGTGTGTGTGTAGGTTTATAGGTTTGTGTGTGTGTGTGTGTGTGTGTATACAGCCACACACACATATACATACAGGTGGATATTGTTTGAATCAAAAAGGCTTGAATTTATAGGTTACTTAAGGGAATCCTGACATCTTTATTATGTTGAGTATTCCCACAGTAGGCAATGACCAGCATTACTATTTTTTCTAATGGTTCTTTGAAGTTTTACTATTTTCATCCTACAGGTCTGACATATTTTTGCACTTTTGTTTCATATAGCTCCAGATATATTGTCTACTATGTTTCTATTAACGTTGTGATTTTTTCTATTATAAAAATAGTGCAGCAAATGATTTCATTATAAAGAAATGTCATTAATTTTTTGCTTATTAATTTTGCAATCAGTCACATTAATAGACTCCTTTTGTTTCTAACAGATTTTCAATCGTCTGAGTTTTCTAGGTACACATGTGACAAGCATTACCTTGTTCCTGCCAATATTCATAATGTTTATTTCTCACATCTAATGATATTAGTATTTCCAAAAACAAATGTTAAATAATTGCTTGATCATGAACATCATTGGCTTGTTCCTGATTTTAGCAGAAAAGCTTCTAGGATTCTTATTAATACATATGATGTGGACTTTTGGGTTGAATACACATATTTACATATATGTGTATTACAAATAATGGAATAGGATGACGACATATTAATATATAAGTTTATTTTTTGAAATTTAGGGATCTATCCTTGACATCTATTCTTGTGCTACCTTGGTTAGTTTTGTAAAACAGCACAAAAAATGCCTGTATTATACAGAGGCCTTTTTAGCATTTATTGAAATATGAATATGGCTTCTCTCCCTTGACCTATCAATATGTTGAATCATTTCCTTGATTATAAGTGATGTTGAGCATTTTTTCATGTATCTGTTGGCCATTTGCTTTTCTTCTTTGGAGAAGTGCCTTTTGAGCTCTTCTGCCCATTTTTTGATTGGGTTATTGGCTTTGTTTTTGTTGAGTTGTGTGAGTTCCTTGTAAATTTTTGTTATCAGTCCTTTATCAGATGTATTGTGTGCAAAGAT
>PVIJ01005364.1:0-104706 GCA_004024925.1 Scalopus aquaticus
CTGGCGGATTTTCTTGCTGGGAAGCGTCTGGCTGGACTATGTGGGCTCCGTGCTGGCCTGCCCTGCAAATTGCGTCTGCAGCAAGACTGAGATCAATTGCCGGCGGCCGGACGATGGGAACCTCTTCCCGCTCCTGGAAGGGCAGGATTCAGGGAACAGCAATGGGAACGCCAGCATCAACATCACGGACATCTCAAGGAATATCACTTCCATGTAAGTCAGGCGGCCGCTCCCCAGCCCGCCGCCCGCCTCGCTCTGCGTCGCGCTCTCGCCCGCCCGCGGCCGGGGAGCCGGCCCTCCGCGCGCCCCAGCTCGCCGCTGCCCGCCGCCCGCCCGGCGCGCGTCAGGCTCGCTCTGGCTCGGGAGATGCTCTCGGGCTGCGTCTTCCAGGTGACTCCGGCCCTGGCGAGGCGCGATCCGGGCTTGCCTGTGTGAGCCTCTCCCCGGGAGGACCCAGCCAGCGAGGGCACTCGGGGCCCAGCTCCCACCCCCGCACCCACCCGCTGGGGCTCGTTCCTAGGGCGTAAATCGGGTTCTTTGACCCCCACTAAATAGCAACAGTTTGGCCACGCTCAAGTGGAATAAAGTAGACGAGGTTCGATTCCCTGGCAGCGGTGGCGACAGCGGTGGCGGCGCTTAGCGGGGAGGGAAGGTGGCAGGGTCTGCTCGCCATCCAGCCGAGATGTTTGACTATTTCCTCTTGGAAACAGCAAAACACGCTGACAAGTAAACAAGTTGGGAGCTGGCGCCTCTCAGGGGGACTTTGGCCACGTCCAGGCCGCCATGGACGCCCGCCTCTTCCCTTCCCTCCACCCGCCCTCTCCATCCCCATTTTGGGCATTTCTGAGACACCCCCTTTTCCCACCCTCATCTGCATCTGGGTGCCCCCAGATTCCTTCTCCTTTAGGGCTTGGGGAACTGCTCTGGTGATTCCCGGTCAGGATGGCGAAGGACAGGGGCTAGGCTGGGGGACCTGTTCCCTGATCCTGCGGCGAGTATTTGGAATGTTGAACTCTGTGGCTGGCGCTGGCTTGGTACTGCCCCGTCCGAGCCCTGCAGAGCCTCCTCTTTTCTTCTTGTTTTTCTTCGGTGGGGATGGGGGGGCAGGGGCTTGCGGGAGGGGGCGTAGAAAGGAGAGCTCAGCTCGGGGCAGCTGCCCATCTCTTCCTCCCCGACTTGGGCCAGCTGACACGCTCCCCCGTCCTGCCCTCCAGGGAAGGGTGTGGATGGCACTGGATTGTTCGGGGTGGTCTCCCCCTCTCTCCCGTGGGGACCCCTGAAACGGGTGGGAAGCTTAGAAGAGCGTGTATGAGCATCCTGCCTGGGGTCCAAGGAAGGCATTTGGGGTGACTCTTGGCCCTTTGGGTGGGCGTACTCAGCGGGGGCTGAGGCTGCCTTTGGTGCATCTCCCCGGGCGGGCGGCGGGGCTGCACACCCTGGAGGAATTGCGGTTCTGCTCTTTCTCGAAAGCCCGCCAGCCCTCTTGGCGTGACGAGCTCCTGCTCCGCGCTCGCAGTGGGGCAATGTGCAGCCGGGGATGCCCCTGACTCCCGGCCGGGGGCGAGAATGACCCACAGCTTGGCACCGCCATTGCCCCCGTATCACCTTCAACCCAACTGGGCTGCCTGGAGAGCTGGCGAGATGAACGGGGCTGCTGCTGGTGCAGGAACCGGGTGGCCCGACCCTGCCTCTCCCGCAGGCCCTGCTCCCAGCATCCCCTCGGAGGCCGGGAGGAGGGTCCCAGTGGGGTTGTCAGGGCAGCTCTGCCCTGGCCCAGCACTGCGTGGGGGGCAGCACCTGGCTGGCTCGGGGCGCAGACCTGGGCTCCCCGGAGGAGGGGCGGGCAGGGGAGCTGCCCAGCAGGAGCCCCGTCCGCGTCTCTGCTCCATCAGGGATGCGTGTGGCTGTGTCTGTTGGTGGCCAGCAGGGACGGCTGCAGCCACAAGGCTATGTGTGGCCACAGGGAGGTGCCGCTCTCCGGAAGAGACGCCCGGGACAGCAGCTTGACAGGGGACTGTTGAGTGGGTCTCCCCAGGCAGAGGGTGCGAGCCGGGGCCGCCGGAAAAGTCAGTGATGGGGGGATGTGGGGCGGTCTCTGCCTCTGCCGCTGGAGACCCCAGAAGGGCACCTGGGTGCAGCGAGCCGGGCATGGGCCGGGAGCCCCTTTGTGCGTGCCCATCCCACGTTGGGGCTCCTTTCCTTAAACCCGGCCCCACATCTGAGTGTTGGGGCTCTGGCTGCCCACAGGAGCAGCGTGGGGTGGCAGCTGGGGAGGTCAGAGGTCACGGCGGCTGACCCTTCCTCACCCCATCTTCTCCCCAGTGCCCTGTTATGTCTAAGGCGGGTATTGACTGAACTCAGTGCAGGGCTGCCTCCCAGCCTGGGGGCAGAGGGCTGTGGAGAGGGGGTCACAGCACCCCCAGGATCCCAGGGTAGCCCAGTGACTCTCCCGGGGCACACGGCCCAGGGAAGCCAGGCTGAGGCCTCTCTGTCCAACAGCAGCAGGCGTCTGCTTGCTCCGGGGCTGCCCTGGGCCCGGCTGGAGCAGCAGCTGGAGGCCTGAGGAGCCCTCCGGGGGGCGGCGTGAGCGGGGAAGGGGGTCCAGTCGGAGCCTGGGCTTTGCGGGAGCGGTGAGCGTTCAGCGAGTGCTCTCCTGCCTGCTCATGCTACCCGAGGTACGGCCCTGTCCTCCGTCCACCCGGAGCTCTTGGTGCTGAGGTCAGTGAGGGGTGCAGCTTGGGACTCGGGGGAGGACGCAGTGGGGCAGAGGCTGGATCCATCCAGCTGAGCTAAGGGGAGCCGGGGGTGGTCCCCACCGGCCACCCTCCTGGTCCCGGGGCTGTGGCGTCTCAAGGCCTCCCTTCGGGCGCTGAATGAATTTATCCGAGTTTCAGAGGGACACGCGGTGGCATGTGGAGAGGCTCCCATGGACCCAAGGAGGCGCCTCCGATGGGGGTGCCCCATCAGTGTCATGAGGAAATCAGGCGCAAGGCATCAGGCTGACATGTGGGTCTCACCTCCACCCCCAGAGTCAAAGCGCCTCCAGCGGGCCCCTCTTCTGGCCTCGTTCCGTTCAGGAGGCCTGTCCCTTCTGCCACCCACTTGCAGTGACCTTACTAGAAGGGCCAGCCGCGCCCAGCAGCGCTGACGTCACAAAGGCGGGGAGGGGTTGGCTGGCTGGGCCCTGTGCGGGCCCCCGGTGGTGGGTGGGCAGGCACATCCCCGGCCTGTCAGGCCATCGGAGGGGGCAGCAGCCTCGCTGGGCCAGTGCTCCTGGGCTTGGCCACCTGGGCTTGGGGCGGCCACAGGCTGCCGGCTGGGTCCCTGGTGTGTGTGGCTCTCTGGTCCCTGGTCCCCTGCGGGCAGTTCCCTGGTGGGGAGGGGGCTTCTGGGGCTTTGCCCGCTGCACCTGCTCCCTTCTGAGCATGCAGAGGTGAGCTAGCCCTGACGACTCCAGGGGAGACAGGAGGCAGGCTGGGGTGCGAGCCAGGCCCCAGCGCCTCATGGGGCTTGAGCAGCAGTCCCAGCATCGGAACAAGAATGACAGAGGGGGTCAGGGGTCTCAGGGACCTTTGCGGTCAGATTTGGAACGGGATGGGCCCAGCTGTTGGGGAGGGAGCAAGTCCAGGACGAGGCAGCTCTGTGCTCGGGGCCCCTGGGGGCTTGGGTGCTGCTGGCTGTGGGCTTCCCCAGAGGGCCCTCTGGGGCCGGGGTCCTCAGCCCGCACCCTGGGAGGCAGCCCAGGGCCCCAGCTCTGCGCTCCGGGGACTGAGCACCGACTCCGGGCCGCCTGACCCAAGCTTGAGAGCGCACCCGCTGGCGCCTGAGGCCGGGCCTGGAGCCCGAGGGGCGGTGCGGCCGCCCCCGGCCTGGCGTGTGCTGTGTGAGGAAGGAGGCCCCACGTGTCCCTCTCTCTGGGGTGAGGGGCCTGCTCAACCCACTTAGGGTGGGCGGAGAGGGTCACCTGTAGCCCTCCCTGGGGGCACCCGGGCCAGGGCCCCGGCATCCTGGCTGGCTCCTGCACGCCCCATCCCAGGTGCTTCATCGAGGGGCTGGACCTGGGGTCGAGACGCAGTCCCCAGCCTCCCCTGGGACCATAGAAAGCGAATGCGGGTGGGATTCTGGAAAAGGGACATGGCGAGGATGCCGAGCCCCTCCCTGCTCTGCCCTCAAGCTGCCAGGCCTGTAAACCCCCAGTGAGAGGCCGGGCGTCCATTCGGCGTAGAGAGGCCACCCCAGGGCCCGAGGACAGTGCTCGGAGGCTCTTCGGGCCCCTCCAGGGGCCTCTCCTGCGGGGCTGCTGTTGCCCTCTGATGGTGAGGCCAGAGGGAGCTCCCTCACCCCCACTTGCCCTTCCCGCCTCTAGAAAACTCTGGGCCACCCAGAGGCACTACACAATTTAGAGCCGACTGCCCCGACCGGAAGCTGCCCTTCGTCAGGACAGGAGGGGCGGAGGAGACCCCCAGCCCCCGGCTCCCCGCCCCCACGAGCTCGGGGACGGAGAGGCCTCCCCCTTCCACTTTGCTGGGCAGGGTGAGGGAAGAAACCCTAGAACTTCCATTCCAAATGATTCTCCTCCAGAAAAGGGAAGACTTAATGTCGGAATTGAAGACATACAAGCATGGATTTAATAGATAGGCGTGTTTGGGGTTACGGGGTACATCTTGATCACTCCACGTATGCAGAACCAGCAAAGCCTGGTGCCCTCTCTTGTGGTTGGAAGGGTCGGGTCTGAGCGTGAGGGCAAGGTGGGTGTGTGGGAGGGCGATGCTCTCCCTACGCTCTGTCCCAAGGAGGGGTGGCTCGTGGGGAGGGGAGCATGGGAAAGAGATCAGGCTGGGTGGAGAAGGGTCTCAGCTCTGGACCAGGATTCCCAGCCCCCCTCATCTCCCTGGGCCAGGCCAACTCTCAGAAGAAGGTCTCCTGGACCACTGGGACTGGACCTTGGCAACCCCCTCGCCTCCTGCCCATGCTCTGGCTTAGACTTGCCTAGTTCATTTTTGCTTCAGCTACTTAAAGAACATAACCAGGATTATTAGTCCCATTTCACTGATTAACCAACCAAACAAAATAAACAGAACCAGAGTCCCTGATGGTTGAGTTGTCTGACTCACAAAATGAAAGATCTAGAATGTTCTTGCGGGTCCCCTGTGCCCCCACCCCCTCCCTCCAGTCTCCCGCCCTGCCCTTTGGCCCCACACCCTCTGGCTCTAGAAGGGAGATGCCGGCCCTGTTCATCCAGAATGTTCTTTTTCTCTGAGAGGCAGCATTGTGGTGTGTCTCGGAGGGGCTCGCGGCAGGCAGCTGGGCCTCCTGACCACTGGGCGGAGAGTGGGCGAGTGGAGGCTGGACTTGGTCCTGCATCTGGGGTAGCCAAGGAAGCATCAGCTCCAGCCATCTGCCACCCAGAGTCTCGCTGCCTCCTTCTGGGGAACACCGGTGGTCCTGGGGCCCAGCGGGCAGCAGCCCCTCCTTGCTGGTGGGGTCGTCAAGGCCGCGGACGCTGCTGAAGCCAGGACGGAAGCCGGTGCCAGGGGAGTCCTTTGAGGACCCTCAAATTTCTGCCTCCCCTGAGTGCAGGACTCGCCCGAATTCAGAGCTGGAAGGGGGGGCTCAGGTTACTCCCGGGGGTCCGCTGAGGCCTAGCCAGGCAGGGGCTGCCGGAGGCGCCCTGTGGCTGGACGGCCTGGCTTCTCGGGTGCCGGTGCCAGGCCGCCTGGACTCCGCCCCGGCGCCCCTTCTGGGCACTTTGTCAAAGCCAGAGCCTCGCCCACGACTGTGTCTCCTTCTGGGACGATGTTTCCAAATTCAGGGTCCCCAGAGGCAGCAACTGTGCGCGGCTGGCAGCCCCGGGGCTCCTCGCAGCCTACAGCCCACGCCAATTAGCATCAGCGGGGAGGGCGGCTGCTGAGCTCTATTTGCGGCAGGCTGGGGAATCCGCGGGCTGGCGGGCTGGGAGCCGTCCCTCTCTCGGCTGGCCCAGGTCCCCTCCGACTGCACCACTCAGTGCCCAGGTCTAGGTGGGGGCAGACTCAGGCCCCTCCCGGAGAGAGCAGCCGGAGCGGTGGTGGGCCTGCACCTGTGCTCCGTGCCCGGTGGGCTGAGGCCTGGGCCTGGCCTCTCCCGAGTTTGCCCTGTCCGGGCCTCGCTCCTTACCTGTAAGCTGAGGGTAACGATGGCACCTTCCTGCAGCCCTCCGAGGTCGGGGCCTAAGTCGTGTCCTGCCGCGAGGAGGCTCGACACAGGAGTGGTAACTGCTCTTTACTGAGCACTTACTATACCCAGACACTGTGCCAAGCGCCTTCTGGGCCGTTCCTCACGATGGCCTCATACCAACCCTATGTGGTAAATACTGTTAGCAGCCCCACTTTACACAGGGGGAAACTGAGTCCGGAGGCAGCATGTGACCCGCTTAGCTGCGTGTTCCCAGGCCATGGCCCAACAGCCTGTCTCTGGGCAGTTGGGACCCGCCCCGCGTTGCCGGCACCGCCTCGCGCGCTGACGGGCGCTGCGTGCGCACGCGGACGCGTGACCCTCGTGAGAAATTCATGAAAACGGGCTCACGTCAAGGCCCGGGAGCCTCTCGTCCCGCTCTGAGGTGCGAGCGCGGCGGGGTGAGGGAGGACGGGCCGCGCGGCCAGGCGGTGCAGCAGGCCGCTTCCGCTGGGGGGGCCGTGGGCTCCTCCCGACCTGCTCCCGACAGCTGCCCCCCTGGGGCCGGGTCTCCGCCAGCCCCTTCCCAGGCCTCCTGGAGCACCCCACAGGGTCCTGGCCTCACGGTCGGGGGGCAGGTGCCAGCTGGGCTGGCGGGGGTTCAGGAATCTGGCGGCTGGGGCCAGGCCAGCTCCTGAGCTCCTGAGCCTGTGGCCCCAACTGCCCAGGGCAGAGAGCGCCTGGCTGGGGCAGCGGGGCTGGGGGGCTTGTCCTAGGTGGAACTTTAGGGTCCTGAGGCTTTGTCTGCGCGGCCGGAGGCTGACACCCACTCTCTAGCCCTTCCGCTGCGCTCTCTCAAGCCTTCTTCCTGCCACCCACTCCTGCCCCATTTCACCCCCTTCCCCTGATCCTGGAAGCTCCGTCTGTCGCTTCATTGGGGTGACCCTGAGCTTGGGGGTGGCTTTGATCCCCCTTTGAGCCAGAGTCAGGCTAAGATTGGGGGGCAAGGCTTTGTGGCAGCCCCCCGTTTTGTTGGTGCTTGGCGAATGAGCTGGCCTCTCATGGGGCCTCTGGCTTCTGCATCCCCTCTGGGAGTTGGGGTTCTGGGGGACAAGCCAGTGCGGCTCCCAGGTCAGTGTCAGGCCGGGTCAGTGACGTCACCCTAGGTGGGCTGGAAACAGCCGGCCTAGAGTTATTTCCCGTGTAGACGCGGCGTTTTGTCGCGAGGAAGAAGACTTTGGCTAAACCACTCCAGCTGGAAGAGGCTTGGAAACGGTCGGGGCCAGCCCCGGTTTGCAGGGCTGACCGCTCAGAGGCTCACCCCGTGGTGGAACCTCGGGGCGCCCGCGGACGCCAGGCCTCCCCACCGGTGCGGGCCTGGGGTCTCGCGCTCCGTGGGGCTCTGGGAGCTGCGCCTCCAGAGGCTGGGGAAGGAGCCCTTCGCTTCCTGCGAAGAGGGAGGGAATGCCGGGGGAGCAGCCTTAGATTCGCGGTCCTAATCTGGGCTGCCTCCCACGGGAACCGGGGCTGTGTGCGCGCATCTGGGGGCGTCTGTGCGCACGCACACGTGCTCGCTTCTGCGCTGGGCGCGCCGCCTCCCGCTCCGTAAACAAGCCCCAGCCTCTGGCTTCCTGCCCGCCCGGCGGCTGCGCTCGGCCCGCGGCGGCCGCCAGAGGGCGATGCTGCGCACGAGACGGCTGCGGCGGCGGGCGCGGGGCTGCGGCTCATGCCCGGAGACGTGGGCAGCCGCAGCCGGCGTCCAGGGCCCTTCCGAGCCGCGGCCCTTCTCCCGGGGCGGGGCGCTCCCCTCCCAGCGGGTGAGCCTCCACCAGGCCCTTGAGGCCCGGCTGAGAGTCTCCTGCACCCGAGCTTGGCAGGAGGCGGCGGGAGAGGCCCTGGGTGGAGAGAGCTCCCTCCAGCCCTGCTGCTCTGGGTGGGGGGGCGGGTGCCGGAAGAGTGGGGTGAGGCTGTCAGGCTGCCCCTCTCCCGCCCCACCCCGTGCCCGGCTGGGGAGTGACTCGGGAGCCAAGCGCCTGGGGGCCTGATGGGGCCAGACCTGAGCGCTGATGCTGAGCCAACCCCAGACCTGGTCTCTGGCCCCAGAGATGCCGGGGCAGGGGATGGGGGATGCCGGCCCGACCCACTCCAGCACCCCTCCTGCCAGCTCTGTCCTGGGGGCCGCCCCATGGGTGCGGGAGCCAGAGACAGCGGGCCGGCTGTGGGCATCAGCCCCCATGCCCTGAGGGGAGGCCGGCAGTCCCGCCTGGCCGGGGCCGAGCCAGTGCTCAGGGGGCGCCTACTCCGTGGGGTCAAGGTCACAGCGCCTCCCAGCGGCGTGACCCTGTGCCGGGCCTCAGTTTCCTCATCTGAACGTTGGAGACAATGTGAATGCAGGGCTGTTGCGATTCCAGCGAGAACACGTGTGCAAAGGGACGCCCTCCCTCTCGGCTCCCCTCGTCCCGCGCCGCTCTCCAGAACGTGCCCTCATCTCGGGATGCGCTCTCTGCCAGCCGCCTGCTCCTGCGCTCTCCCCCCGCCAGCTCAGCCTGCCGGCCGCGGCCTATGCTGGATCAGCTCCGGGCCCGGCTTGCTTGGCCCGTGGCGAGGGCAGCTCAGTGGCGTCTGGGCTTCAGCCAGTCACATCCGGTTCGGCCCCCGTGTGAGCTTAGGCGAGCTACTGCTCTGAGCCTCGGTTTCTCCACCTGGAAACTGAGATCGCTGGGCGGGCTCTCCAGAGTGGGGTGAGGACTGGCCGGGGGCGGGTGGGTGTGCGGCGGCACAAGGGGGCTGCTCACAGGTGCTGGACTGTGATGTCCGGGCCCTCGCAGGGCAGGATGAGGGGAGGTTTGTAAGAGGAGCGAGCCCCTGGGCCAGCGCCCTGGGCAGCGGCAGAGGACCAGGATGCTGTGTGTTTGGACACAGTGGCAAAGTGGCCGGCACCTGTCCGCCAGAGAACAGGGGGCTGTGTGGTTCCCACCTGCGGACTCAGTTGGGGGCCTCAGGAGCCAGAGTGTCCCAGGCAGAGGCCGCCCCCTCGGGCCCCCAGAGTTGAGGTGCCAGGCACGTCCAGGATAGCCCAGCGGCACCAGCCCTTATAGATGTCGCTCCCCCGTCTTCTCTCCCAGGGAGCCTTCGGTTGCTCCCTCTTCTCTCACTGAACCCCTTCTGGCAACTGTTTTGAGTCAGCCCATCAGCTACTAGGGGTCCAGGAGCATCCCTGTGGCTAAGAATCTAGGAATCCAGCGGGGACGGGGCATGCTCTGGGTTCCCCTCTAACCCACCCTTGAGACCCTCTCACACACATTCAGCCCAGTTCCTCGTTAGGCCACAAGAGGGCACTAGACCATGCGCGCAGCAGGAGGGAGGCGCCCTTTACCTGCCCTGCTGGGGTTGCGTCTTTGTGCAAAGTCCAAGCTCCCTGTGTCTCCACGCACCTGCCAGCCTCTCTGGGGAGCGCCGCTGAGCCACTGGCTCTGGTCCGCACCCGCAGCCTGGGGTTTGATATTTCATGGGAGGCCAATCTGGGCCTTAGAAAGGTCCTGGATGCAGCGTGTTCAGGGTCCAGCTCTGCCCGCCTCCTGGCCTGGTGTGCTGGGCGGTGAGGAAGTCCCCTGGTTTCTCTGGGTCTCATCCCCCTCACCTGCCAGGCCAGGTGTGAATGGGACGGGCTGCTGTGAGGACCCAGTGACATCACGTACAGAAACTGGACGTCGGGGACACTCAGTGACTGACCTCCTGGCTCTTCCAGATGAAGGACAGAGTCGGGACACACCCCAGGAGATGTTTAGGGGATCCCTTACTCTCCAGTGAAGGCGCTGGGGTTCCCACTCGTGGGGGCAGCAGTGACCCCCAGTGGCGGGAATGCAGAACAGCGGTGCCTTCCGCCGGAGGGGCGGGGCCGGGGCGGGTGACATTGCCCCTGAGACGGACGACGCCCCGTTTCTGCCTTGGGTGCTGATGACGGGGTGCGGTTCTCCGAGGCGCAGGTGCGATGTGACCCCGAGGCCAGAGCACACGCGCACCCCGACTCGCCTGGCCTGGCACCCCATCCCGCCCACGTGGTGGTCTCGGGGGTGCCGTCTTCTAGGGGCGCGCTCATTCAGCCGTGAGACTCCAGCCTCTGCGCCGCACTTTGTTTATCTGCAAAAGGGGGGGGCTCTTCCGCCTGGGGGCGAGCGTCAGACACGGGTGTGCGATGTGTGTGAGGGCGTGTGCGATCACGTGGCAAGTGGGGTGCGAGAGCGGCTGAGCGTCGGGCTGGGCTGGAGCAGAGACTCGGCTACGGGGGTGGCGTCTTCGGGGTGGGGGGCTCGGGCTGGCGTGGGGCGCCTCGGCCCGTCCGCCTGCGCGGCTCCGGCTCCCCACCTGCGCTCCAGGAGGGGTCTTGGCAGTCGCGGGCTCAGGAAGATCCCGAATATCTGCGTTGCTCCAGACTGTGTTTCTGCCTCCTTGCCACCTCCGAGTGGCAGTCATTTTAGCAAACGTGGCGGTAAGACAGCAAGTGGGAGCTGAGTGAGAAGTGGGAGGGGGCGGGGCGTGGGGGAGGGGCGTCCTTTGATTCCCGCGCAGAGACTGTTTCTGAAGCTCTGGGGAGGAAGGAGGAGGGAGCAGCTGGGCCCCCCAAGCCCCCCGCGGGGAAGGGGTGGGTGGGCGGGAGTGCCTACTTCTGGGGCTGGCGGCCTTGCTGGCAGCTCCCCTTTTTCCGCGGCAGCCCCCATGTCCTGTGGGGGTCTCTGGCTCCTGTCCCCGGGGCGCCTGCAGTGCCGCTTTGCAGACCTGTCTTCCGCACGTGGACACAGCTGGGGGGCCTGGGGGTGGGTGGTGCCTGGAGCCGAGCTTCATCTGCCCAGGGCCCCGGGCCTCGGGGTGTCTGCCTGGCGGCCCACCGAGGCCCAGCCGGCCTCTGGGCTTCTGTGGGAGGCCGGGCAGCGGCCGTGGCTGGACCTGGGCTGGAGGGTCGGCCCCGTCCCCTCCGTGCCGAGTCCCTAGCTCCGTGCCCAGGCCGGGACGCCCCGCGGAGCAGGTCAGGGCCGCCTGCGCTGGGCTGCTCCTCGGCAGGCTCCGGGCCACAGGGGCCTCGAGAAGCAGGCGCAGGATTTTAGAAAACGTGTCTCTGGAGAGTTTCAGGGGAACGTGTGCCCTTGAGGGGTGGGTTCCCTGGGAGGGGGGCCTGGAGACCCGAGACCGCAGACGCGCTGCGCCAGGGCTGGTGTGCTGACCCGTCGTGTCGCCGCCGCGAGTGGGGCCTTCGGCCGTGCCGGTGTCCGCGGGGGCCTGTGCTATTTCAGGGGAGCCGCTGAGTCACTTCCTGACAGTGCGAGGCAGAGGCCCGGGGAGCAGTTTATTTGGAAGGTGACCCGGGCAGCAGGGCGGAGGGTAGGACTGTCTAGCCAGGGGACTGGCCAGTGTCCCCACTTCTGTCGTTCCGCATCTGTCCTGCGCCCCCAGGGGCCCTTTGGTGAGACTGGGGAGGCCCAGGGAACCCCGACACGCGAGGTCTCCGTGCTCCGCAGTGTCCTCATGTCAGCCATGGACAGTCCACTGGGCCCCTTCTCCGTCCTGCCGGCTCCCCGCCGGCTCACCCCGCTCCTGGGAAGCTGTCTCAGGAGGGCGCGGCCGGGGGAGGGTACGGCCCGGTTCCCGCTGCCCGGGGCAGGGTCCTGCGAGAAAGGTCTTCCAGAGGTGCTCTGGGGGCCCCTCCCTGTGGGAGCGCGGGGGTGTGTGGGGGCCGGCTGGCCACTGCCGTCCCCTAGCCCCCGAGGGCTCTGAGCAGCGCTCGGGGCCCCGAGGCCAGCATGGCGGCGGAGGACTGGCCTGAGCTCCCTCACCACCGTCCTGCCTCGTTCCCAGGGTCCGAGCCTGAGTCCACGGGACTCACTGGCCGCTCGGCCCCGCCTGCCCGCCCGCCTCCCCGCTGTGTCCCCACCGGAGGCTGGCTGTCTGCCTGGCCCGCCTAGGCCGTGCGGACCTCGGGCTGCACCCTGCGGCCGTCCCTCCCTGTCCTGCCCAGGAGCACCAGGGCAGCTGTCTCGTCCAGCGGGGCCTGTGGCGTCGCGCCGCCGGGGCTGTGTGCGTGGAGGGCAGGGCGTGGGTCCTGCGTGGCCTCTGTCCGGGGCGGGCACCAGTGGGCGCTCGTGTGGCCTAACAGGACGGCTGGTGCTTCTGCCAGAGGGGCTCAGCCTGCAGCCGCACCGGCCCAGCAGCAGGGCCCTGTGGGGGGAGGGCACCTCGTTCTCTGCTCCCCGTGCTCGGGGCGCCTGGGCCTCCTGTTCAGCCTTGGGCCTGTTGGGGGAATCTTGGCGGAATGCCCCCCAGTGTATGCTCCAGGGGAGGAGCCGGTCCGTGGTCGCGGGCTAGTGGGGAGCAGAGCTGGCGCCCGCACTCGCGGGTGTGGCTGGAGCTCGGCCCCCGGCCCCCGCCACTTGCATATCCCCACCGCCCGCGGGGTCTGCCCCTCCGTCCCCCCCAGTCTGGAGTTTCCGATTCCCTTCTGTGGTGGGGCTGAGGGCTTCTGGGCAGCTCCCTTGCTCCTGGCCGGGGCCACACTCTGGGCTGGCTGCCGGCCGGCCGGCGTTTGAGCAGGACCCCCGAGCCCACTCAGGGCAGCCCAGTGTGAGGTCCTCGGGAAGCTTCCTGGCTATGCGGCGGCTGCCCCCGTCCTGGAGGACACGAAGCCACTCCCAGCCCCCCAGCGGACTCACGGAGGCCCTGGCTTCTCTCTCGGTTTCCCCGTCTTCTCTCTGCACCCAACGACGGAGCTGGGCTCCGGGCTGCTCCGGCCTCCACCTCACCGCCCGCAGGCCGGACTTGCCCCGTGTGTGCTGAGTCTGATCCGATGCCCAGTCGAGCAAGGGGGCGAGGTTCCTTTCCTCAGATGCCCTCCGGGCCCCAGGGGATGTGTCCAGGAGGAAAGCCGTGGGCAGCGGCTCCAGACAGCTCCCAGGTGAAGTTCGTGTTCTGGCTGCCCCCCAAGTCTGACCTCCACTGCCCCCCAGGAGAGCCCATGGCCTGGCCAGTCTGACCTGCTCAGTGTCCCTGAAATGCCCCCCCCCGCCCACTCTTGGACTTGGGTCCCTGCCCCGAGGCCTTTGGGCCCCCACCTTGTTCCACCTCGGGGGTGCTCTGGACTCCAGACCTGCGCTTGTTGTCTGCGGCAGCTCACGGGTCTCTGGAGCACGTGGAAAGAGCAGCTGCTGCTTTTGTGCCCTTTCTGGGGCCCAGGTGGTTACCGGGCACCTCATTTAGCCTCCATGAGTGTGAGCCGGCCACTGTCACCCCACAGAGGGAGAAATGGAGGCCGGAAGGTGGAACACTTGTTTCAGGCCACTGCAGGAACAGCGTCTCCATCAAACACAGGCGACCCGGAGCTTGCACTCCCTTGTCCACTGCGACCGAGACGCGAAAGGAACTGAGGGGCGGCCAGCTCGGCGAACCGGGAGCCCAGCTTGGAGCACTGGGAGGGGCCAGCTCGGGGCACCAGGAGGCCCAGCTCAGGCAGGCCCAGCTGAGCACACCGCAAGGACAGGCCTCCGCAGCCTGCAGCCGGAGGGTCTTGGGATCCGATGCAGCAGCTGCGGAAGGCTGGGCGCGGGGCGCGGTGACCGGGCTGTTTTGCGAGGGCGATGCTGGCAGAAACAAGCTGCAGGGGTTGCTTCCCACACGGAGGACAGAAAAGACAGTGGCTGAGTGTGCGGACGCAGACACGGAGAAGAAGACCCCAGAGACCAGGTGGCCACTGGTTCTAGAACTGCGGCCTGGGGTTCCCTTCTCTTTTTCGGAATCTTAGCACAGGATGCCGTGGGCCGGTCTGTTGGCTGCAGGTGATGGGGAAACGGGCTGTTCTGTACGTGGCTCCATGTTTTTTCTCTGTTAAGACAAAACTCTAGAAGCTGGAAGCAATACAAAGACCGTCCCGCCGCCGGGGTCGAGCCCAGAGGAGGCAGAGTCGGCCGTTGTCTTCCTGCTGCACCAGGCTCTGCAGCCCGGGGAGCTCCAGGGCTGGAAGGCCCAGGCTAAGGCTTCGGCGTGCTGGGCCCTGAGCCCTCGCTCCCTGCCCGCTGGCCGCTGCCAGCGCCCCGACTCCCTCTCTGCGCATGTCCTGATGTCTTCGTTTCCGAGGACCCTGCCACGATGGGCTCGGATCGCCCCAGTGCTGCCATTTTAAATGAATCACCTCTTTAAAGGCCTTGTCTCCAAATACACACACGCTTGGAGGCCCTGGGGGTTAGGACGTCACCCCAGGAGATGGTGGGGGTACAGCTCAGCTTGTGACAAGACAGAAAAGTGCACGTCTGGGAAAGTGTTTCTTGGCCTTTTCTGACGCAGGCGCCCGCCAGGGTCACAAGAGCTGAAGCTTTCTCCCATGTGGGTCCCGCTGCAGGGGCCCTAAGCTGACCCGCCTGGTTGGGTGCGCGACACGTGGAAGGAGGTGCACGTTTGAAGGAGCAGCAGAGACGGGAAAAGAGAGGACCCCCAGAAGCAAGTGCAGAGTGCAAAGGCCCCACCAAGGTAGTTCTCTGGCCCTGTGTGCCAGGAAATTGCAGGTGGAAACAACAGAACAACTCCAGGCCAAATGCATTCTCTCTCTCTCGTTCACCGATGAACCGACTTATCGATTATCCCAGCAGCCACCAGCCCGCACCTGCTTGCGTCAGCCACCAAGTCAGGCAACTCACGCCCCTCAAATAATAGCGACTGGGAACACAGTAGTGCAGCTTTGGTTAGCACGAAGGGAAACGTCCCAAGTGGAGTGGCCACAAAGCAGGGCTGTGGAATGGCTTTCCTGGGGATGTGTAAATAAATAGGGTTCCCCCGCCCCATCAGGTATTATGAAAACCTTCCAGCATGCACCAGCTTGAGCACTGGACAGTGAAGGCCCAGTGCTGTCCACCTCTCTGTCCCGCTCCCCATCTCATCGCCCCTGTTTTTCTGATGCATCTGTGTGAATTGTAGATGTGTGTACACACCGCCTGAAAACTTAGTGTGTCTATTATTAAACTCACAGGCTGAGCAGGCATTAGCCACACAGCAGGGGGTGGAGGCAGCAATGGAGGGTTATTTCGGGTATGGGGGGTGGCATGAAGAAAGCTCTGGAAGCAAGAGTACCTGTTAGGGGTGAAAGGAGGTTGGCTGGATGGATCGATGGAAGGAAGGAAGAATGGATGGATGGAAGGAAGGACGGAAGGAAGGATGGAGGGATGGATGGATGGATGGAAGGAAGGAAGGAAGGAAGGAAGGGTGGATGGATGAAGGGTGGATGGGAGGAAGGATGGATGGATGGATGGGCAGAAGGATGGAAGGTTGGATGGATGAACGGATGGATGGATGGATGGATGGATGGATGGATGGATGGAAGGTTGGATGGATGAAGGGTGGATGGGAGGAAGGATGGAGGGATGGATTGAAGGAAGGAAGGAAGGATGGCTAAAGTGATGGATGTAGGGTGAATGAATAAAGGAGAGCTCATGCCTGAAGGTTGACCTGAAGGTTGGGGGGCCAGTTTGAAGGTCAGGGGAACTGAGAGGGAGCCTTGGGTCCTCACAGGGACAGATGTAGTTGCGTGGGCCAGGGTCCACAGCTCCTTGCCTGGAGTCGGCTGCCCGAGGGGTGGCCCGGGAGGGGTCCATGACCCTGGCCCTGTGGGCTGCCACAGCAGCGGCCCGAAGGGAGACCTGGTCCCGGCTGAGAGGCCCAAGGTGCTCGGGGGCAGAAAGGAGCTCTGACTCAGGAGTGCCACTCGCTAAAGTACATTTGTTTATTCAGAGGTTTAATTAACATGTTTAAATATTAAAGAGTAAACAACCTGTGTCTAGTGGGACTCAACATTTACCAACAGGAGTTCTGACTTATTTAATGATTTGTGCTTCCTGATCTGGAGAGCCAGATTTCCGCTTTATTCTAGGGAGACTCATTCTTGCTGGAGGAGGAAGGAAGTGGGCCAAGGAGAGAGGGTAGCCAGGGAGGAGGAGCAGCGTGTGGAGAGGGAGGAGGACGGAGGAGGGAGCGGGAGGAGTGGGAGGGGGGAGGAGGAGGAGCAGGAGAGAGAGAAGCAGGTGGAAAGGAGGAGGAGGAAAGAGTTTCCCAAGGAGGTGGACGAGGGACCAGCTGTCGTGTTTGGTTTACGCGGAGAGACGAGGACAGGAAAGTAGTTTCGGGACAGCAGAACCAGCCTGGGGGCTGGGGACGACGGGGAAGTCTCCGGGAACTTCGGCAGCGGGATTGGAGGGCTCAGGGCCTCGGGTTCAGAGGGCGCCCTTGTGACTTGGTGGGCGCTGGTTTTCGGCCACGCCCGAAGCATCTCCCGCCGGAGAGGAGGCCGGGCCACCGCCGGGTGGGACGTGGGTCCCTAGGCGGGCTCTGGGCTGCCTCCACGCTATCATCTCTGCAGATGAAGTGGGATGCTGAGAGATTACACTGGGGTTATTTATTGGCCATGCGCTCTATGGTTTTAATTTTTTCTTTTTGCTTATTCAGGCTTTAGCTCCAGAGGAAAATAGCCCGGGGTGGCTCTGAAATAGATTCTCTCTGCCCCATTAACTTATTCAGTGAGTTTAATGGCCCTTTTTCCCCTCAGCCTTGAAGCCATCATTAAAAGGCAGAGATTTATAAAAGCAAAGACACTGAGCTTTAGTCAAACTTTGGCCGCGGAAGGGGGATGAGCGGGACGGGGTCCCTGGCGCTCCCTGGCCACGGGGAGGGCAGCCCGGGGCAGGCCGCATCTCAGGATGGAAGCGCTGGCTGGACAGCCCGTGTCCTGGGAGCTTGGGGGTTGTGGCGCCGCCCCACCGAAGCCTGTTGGGGGGAGCGCGTTTGCTCAGCTCTCCCAGGGCTGGGGATCCTGGTCCTGTCCCGGAGTGCCCGGCGGGCTCAGGTTGAGTGCCCGTGGTCAACGGGTCTCTGGACGTCTTGGCGTCTCTGCGCCCCTCCTGCGCCCCTCCCCACCACTGTGGGTCCGTTTCTGGAGCCTCAGAAGTCGCGCGTGGAGGGGACAGCGGGTCAGAGCCGGTTCCCCGAAGCCGCGGGCCGAGGCCGGTTCGCCCACAGGCACCTCAGGTTTGCCGAAGGCTCAGTGTGCCCAACTTACCAAAATGTTGGTTGAAAGGTAATTTCAAACGGGGCCAGCCAAGATGTCTTGGTCCTGTGCGACCCCTTCTGCACCTGTTCGGTGAGCGTCCTGGTGGGGACCCCCCCAGCTGCGGGGGAGGGGCGCTGGCCTCGGGTCTCCAGGGATGGAGCAGTGGCAGGGAGGGCCCCAAGAATGTGGGGGAGATGTGGAGGAGGCAGCTGAGGTGTGTCTGATGCAGGTGCGGGAGGGCAGGAGGAGAAGGGGGTCCGTGCGTCCGTCCCCAGCACTAGAGAATGGGGGTTCCTTGCCCTGGAGGGGCTGGGGCCGGCGGGCGCCGCGGGCCGGGCTGTTAGAGTTTTAAGTAAAGGACGTTCAGATGTAACACGCGTCGGTGGGTTTGCGGAGGGAACTTAGAAGTCTCAGAAGGGAAAACGTAGAGGAAGAGGCCATGGTGTCCCCGCAGTGTGGGAAACAGCCAGAGGCCGGGCCCCCTTCGCCTCAGTGGGGGCAGCGGGGATCTGCGGGCGGGCGGGCGGGAGGTGGCCTGGGCCCCGGGGGCGCGGGGGCGAGCCCAGGCCAGAGGGGGCTCCTGTCGGCCCTACTCGATGGCTGCCTGGGCTGAGACCCGGCGGCGGCAGCGTTGTAAGAACCGTTGTTGTTTGGCTCCTGGTCTCTCTGGTGCTCGGAGCTGACCTTGCTCATATAGTTCAAATTATGGGTGAAATCTCACGCGCGCGCACGTGTGTGCGTGTGTGTACGTGTGTGTGTGTGTGTGCGTGTGTTTACACATCCCGGAGCAAGTGATTTTGATCCGCGTGTTAAGAAGCGTCGTCGCAGAGCCGCGGGCGCCGGGCCGCAGGTCAGCTGGGACGGACGGCGGGGGGATGGCGTGACCAGCGGGTGATGCGGCCGGAGCTCCGGGCGGAGTCCAGACAAGCCTGGTCACCCCGGGTGTGTGGGAGGCGGAGGGGTGCGAGGGCCGCGGAGGGCCGGGCTTTCCAGAGCCCCGGTGGGGCCGCTTTGGGAGGTGGGCGCTGGCGTCCGCGGGGACCCGCCGCGTGGCTGATGTGGCGCGGGCCGGTGTGGGGAGTCCCGCTGGTGCCTTCGCGGGGTGCCGTGCGGCCGCGGGGCCCTTCTCGGGAGTCTCACCGGCCTGGGGCAGCAGCGGTGTCCGCTGGAGCAGGGCAGCGCCGGGGCGTGTCTGGAGCACTCTCCGCCCTGGCCACAGGGCCCTTCGTGGTGTCCGGCGATGGGCACCTCTGCGGAGCCGCCTTTGGCTCCTGAGAGCTTTGCTGAATGCAGCGGCTGAGGACCATGTCAGCTTGGCGAGAGGCTGTCCTGCCTCCCCGCCTCCCCGCCTCCCCGCCTCTGGGGTGGGGTCGGGCCCCAGGGCGCTCCGCTCACCCCCCGAGCGGCGGGCAGTTCCGGGGGGCAGTGAGGAGCCGGGCTGCCCCGTGACCCTTGGCAGCGGCCATGGGGAAGCGCGAACGCGGGTAGCAGCCTGCTCGCTGAGGGCGCTCGGGGACACTCTGCCCCGCTCCGGGAGGGAGGCGGCCGGTCTTCCTGCCCACGGAGAAGGCCAGTGACTCACCAGGCTGCAGTGCATATCGGGAGGGAGAGCCCCAGGCACCCAGACCTGGCATCTATCTCTGACCCCCAGACGCCACGGGGTGCCCTCACGGGGCGGCAGGCCCCGCACATCCTCCGTTTCCTGCATTTTCCACGCAGATCTTCCTCCTGGCTGCAGGAGCTCTTCTGGATGCTGCTGCTGTCAGTGACAGCGGCAGTGACAGCGCCTCCCGACAGGGACACTGTCACTCTGTGGCCTTGGCCCGCGCACAGCGGCACGCGGCTGGCATTTCCTTCCCGCCTTCGAGAGGTGCAGACGGAGGCAGGAGGCTTTGGGCCACAGTCCACTGTCCCCCAACGAGCGAGCAGCTGAGTGGGTGGACCTGGGCCGGCTGAGCCTGGGCCTGCGCCGTGGGTGACCGTGGGGCCCGCACCTGGCGGCGGGGTCCTGCTCCTCGGCTCAGGGCGCTGCCTGCTTACAGCCGGGCCCTGCACCCGAGTGAAGCTTCCCCGTGTCGGTTCAGTGAGAGCTGCAGCTCCGGGCTCTGGGGGCCGTGGACCTGGGGTGAAGCAGCTGTGGGGAGCTGGGCCAGATGCCCGTGCGCCCACAGCTGTATTGGAGAGTGGGAGGGGTGAGCACGTGCCAGCTGGCAGGTGACGGCTGCTGTGTGGAGGGAGGGCCCAGGGAGCCGGGGCGCTGGTGTCCCCGCTGGGCATGGCCTGGTCCTCGGCGGCCCTTGGAGCAGCTCTGGGCGCAGGCGGCAGCAGCCACTGACCAGGCACTTCCTTTGGGATCGAGTGACCGAACACGCCTGGGTAGCAGCGTCCCCCTGTGCGGGAGAGGGGTTCGTAAGGGGGAGCTTTCTCATTCTCTGAGTCCCTCAAGTCCTAGAATAAAGCACGGCGAGGCGGGTCAGAAAGCCTGGCTCCGGAGCACCCCATAGCCCCTGGGGTGCTGACTCTTCCTCGGCGGCCAGGGGTGGGGAGACGGGATGGCACCCGTGTTTATGGAAGCTGGGAGGCGGGTTGGAGGTGGCGGCAGGGCTGGGCAGCTCCGTGGAGACGCTGGAGCATCTTTAGATGGATGGATGGACTCAGAGATCGAGGGGGCAGTTAGGGTGAGCAGGAGGAGGGCGGAGGAGACTTCCCGAGGTCAGGCGGCACAAGCAGGGCAGGGCTGGCCAGCAGACAGAGGCAGGCCAGGCCGGGCGGTGGGCAGGAGATGGATGTGTCTGCGTCCTCACCTCTGATTTGGGCTGGCTCGGAGCCCGGGGCATCTGGCTGGCTGGCGGCTGCAGGCTCAGGGCTGGTCTTGGGCGGGGAAGCCGGCCGGGAGATTTGTGACTTATGGGCCTAGAGGTAACCGCTGAGGCCAAAGGTCTGGGGGTGCCCAGAGAGAACCTGGGCGCTGCCTCCAACAGGAGCGGGCGAGGGCCAGAGAGGGCGTGCGCTGCACCGGTGTCCCCTCCAGGCCAGGTGGCCACCGTCGAGCCTGTGACCAGCACAGCTGGGGAGGCGGGCCGTGCCCGCTGGTTCCGAGACGTGCTCCGTGACTCAGACCGTGGGTGACTTGAAGCAGAGGGGCTGTGGGTGGAGCCCCCTTGGGTGGCGGGGTGAGGTCTGCCGTGGCTTCCTGACGGTCCCCACTTCCATCTGGAGGTCCCCTCCCTCTGACTCTTCCTGGCCTCAGCCTCCACCCCAGGAGTGGGCGCCCCTGAGTACTTCCCCCCGACCCTGTCTTTCTGGCATCTTCTTGGCACGGGTTGGCATTTAAAGGAAAATATGAGGGGAGAATCATAGGAAGAAAAGCCAGCAGTGTCAGGGCAGCCGCTGCCCAAGGCCCAGGGCACCTCCTGGGGTGTGGGGCTGGGGCACCCCTGCCTCCCTGCCGCCCCCTCCCCGGAGGCAGGGTCCTTGGTGTGGCGGGGCCCCCGGCGGGAGCCGGCCCGGCCCAGGGCGGCAGCGAGCTCCTGCAGAGAAGGCGCCTCAGGGGCGTGAGACCCGGTGCCCCAGCGGCTGCTGGGAAGGAAGAGCCTCCTTGGCACCAGCTCCACGAGCCGGGCGAGGAAGCGGAGGCTGCGAGGCTTGTGGGGACGAGCCCCAGACCCCCAGCTGGGGGTGCAGGGGAGTCCTGGGACCTGGTCCGTGCAGCCGAGCCGCGCGGGGGCTGCTCTGTGACCCGCAGGCACCCACTCTTTGCTGCGTGAAGCTGTTTTCTCTCTGGTTCTCGAACGCCCACTTTCCAGCCTGCCCCGGACCGCCTGCTTCAGTTCCAGGAGCCTGGGGCTCCCCGCTTTGCCTTCGGCCTCTAACCTGAACCTGGGGCCTCGTGCCCCTCAGGATGCTCACACGGGGCCTTCCCCTCGGACCCTCCTTAGGGTGCAGGCTGCTGAGGGCTGGAGCCCCTGGAGGACAGGGTGCTGCTGACCGCGCCCTGCCGCCGCCCCTGCCCCACGTGAGCCCCTCTGCGCCTGTCCCGCATCCTGTCCCGCACGCGCCTTGCTGAGTGCCCGCTGGCGGCGTCTCGCCCAGCCCTCCACCCGGAGGCGGGTCCTGCTGGTGTCCTACACGGGACCAGTAGTGACCGGAATGGTGGGACCGCGTCCCAGGGCGACCTCGAGGTCTTCCAGGCTCCTTCCGGCCTCCCTGGGCCCGGGCACTGCCGCTCTCGCTGCCCCTGGCCTTTGCCCTCTTGTCCTTGGTGCGCCCTCCACCCGCCAGCTATTCTTCTCGAGAGCCTGGGGGCACAGAAGGGCTTGGGGGGGAGGACAGCTGGGCACCGGGGCTGTGCCAGATGCCCCCCGCCCCCATGTCTGGCAGCGCGGCCACGGAGTGCCCCTGGGTGCTCCATGCGCCGCCGTGCCCAGCTGGTGGCGGACGTCCACTCGGCCGATTCCGGGGAAGGTCCCTGCTGCCCTGGGGCTGCGTGCCGGTGGGCTGGGGGTTCCGACCGCAGCCGCTGCCGCCTGCCCTCTGCCTGCACCCCGCTGGGCCTGCCGCTCTGACGGGCAGGGGGGGAGACCGTCGTGCTCACCGTGCACCCCACTCCCTGCTGCGTGAGCCTGGCCGGCCAGGGCCGGGGGCAGGCAGCCCCGTCTCCCCAGGGAGTCTGCTGGCCCCACGGCGGCCTCTGGTCTCCCTGGGCTCAGTTTCCCTTTCTGCCACGAGCAGTGGCACTTCCCCCGGTAGGCTGTGGGTGCGCCGGGCTTGCACCCCGCCCTGCCACGGGGGTGCCCTGGGGACAGGTCACAGGTGTCCCCCCCCCCCCCCAGCTCTGGGCCCGCAGTCGCAGGATTCTGTGCAGCTCAGCCCTGCTGCCGACAGCCTCGGAACTGGGGCAAGCCCTGGTCTGTGCCTGCCTCGGCTTCCCGTCAGATGGAGGAAGTCACGGGCGGCTCGTGGGCGAGGCCGGGAGGTCCCTGACGCTCTCGGGAGTGAAGCAGGGGCCAGTTCAGTCCTTGCTCTGCGTGACGGAAGGCGGTGTCGGGACGCCGAGGCCAGGCCTGCCTGGGGCTGAGCCCTGGGCCCCTGGCCTGCCGCACTCCCCTGGCTGGTCACTTCCCTTCAGCTGCTCGATGCCCTGATCTGTAAGACGGGGATAAAGGTGGCGCCGGCCTGTGAACCTGCATCTTGCGCCGTCTGGGTGCAGGCAGGGGCCATGCGGATGCGGTGAGGGCTCGTGCCTCTGCGTCCTCGTAACGGGGAACCTCTGCCCCCAGACGGTGTTCCCGCTGGCCAGCAGAAGCCCCTCCTTGCTGCCCACCCAGGGGGCACACAGGAGCTCCCTGCCTCCTGCTCTGAGCCCACGGCCTGGGGCCAGGAGACTCTACCTGCACGTCAGGTGTGCAGGGCGCGCCATCATCTCCGGCGTCACCTACTCTGTATCGATAAGTGAATCTTAACACAATGGGGGCGCGGCAGCCCTGGGGTTTTTTATGGTGCAGCCCGATCACGTGCAACAATGGTGTCCTCAGTTCCTGTTTGCTCATGGTCTGAGGCCCTGGGCTGGCGGGGAAACCTGGGCACCCACTCTGGGGTCTGGCCTCAGGGCCCCTCCTACTGGGCGCCCCACGAGTGGTTTGGGCAGCCCCGAGGATCCCTGGGAGGAGAGTCCCGGCCCTGCCCTTGTCATTCTCTGGCTGTCGCCTCGGCGATTTGCCCCGTTGAAAATCTGTGTTTTATCTTCACTGATTTTTTCTTATGATTTTGCAGCAACACATAAAACACGAGAAAACATCCATGAAGGGAAGTTAGGGTGCAGGTTGGGCGATCCCTCCTCCGCCCCAGAAGGAAGGCAGCAGCACCCCAAGTGGAGGGTGTGTCTCCCTGGGAGATGTCATGCTCCCTGATACTGATTCTCTCGCTTTTCTCCCCTTTGCTGCTTCCCGCCTGCGCCTCTATCGCTTCACAAGCAGGAAGTGAGTCACTGAGATGAATCAGCCCCGGGGCGCTGCCCCGTCCTCATGGTCAGGGGAACGTGCTGGAGGAGAGTCCCAGCCCCCGGACCCGGGGCCCCAGGAGGCGCCTTACATGTCGGAGGGCTGCGTCGGCCCGGGGTCGGGCCGGGAACCAGCATTTCGGAAGGGCCCCCAGGAGTTTCTGACGGACACCGGGGCCCTTCCCCCAGCGCCTCATTCCCACTGTGGGGTGGGAGCGGGGCAGCCTGTGGCCGCCAGTGTTCTGGGTCGGCTGGGAAGCGGCCGCCGTGTGTGGCCGTGTGCTGGAGATGGGTGGTCCAGAGGAGGCGTGGGCTCCGGGGGCCGCCAGAGCGGGGCCTCGGTCCAGCTGGCGTTTCCTGAGCCCTCTGCGGGGCTGGGCCCTTCCCGTCGCTCAGCGCATTTATCCTCCACGCCCCGTGCTGGCCTTGCACCCATTTCTCAGATCCGGGTGGGGGGAAGGCCGAGGGACTAGCTCAGCATCGCGCAGCAGCGAGGGCAGGGCTGGAGGGGACTGGCCGCCGCCGGCACCCACACAGCGGCCGCGTGGTCCCATCCTGCGGTGCCGTGCGCGGGAGACGAGACTCCCGGGGCCTCCACCTGGGGGGTCGCGGGGCTCCCGCTGGTCCCCCGGTGGGAGAAACTGGGTCTGGGTCTGTTTTTCCTTGGGCTTGTCTCTCCGCCCCTCGAGGGACCCCCCGGAATGCTTGGGGAGCACTGCAGCGCCTGTGGGTGGTGTGGCTGAGCCTCGTTCCTGCTGCCCAGCTTCTCTTATTTCTTTTATTTTTGTCTTTGCAGTTTGGCCTTGCGGTGACGTCCCTCACAGCTAAGCCTGTTCAGTGGGAGGTGGGCTTGCTTGGGGGCCTCTGCTGGCCTTTGGAGCCCTCTCTCCCGGCGGGGTACAAGGGGTGGGCTTGGCCTGCAGGGAGCTGGGGGACCCGGGGTGGGTCCCCGTGGGCCTCGGCTCCCTGCTGTGCAGTGGGGGCTGGCCGGGCCCTCGGGTGTGGGGAGGGCGTGGGGCGTGTGGCTCATGGACCTTGTCAGTGTTCCTGAGTCCAGACTTTAACTCAGCTCTCAAGTCAGCCGCCAGGGACTTGAGTTTCCCCGCAGAACCCTTGGCCTTGTGGCTGGTGCCCCCCTGAGACGGGAGCCCCAGCTGGGCCGACCTTGTCCTGGAGCGTGACCTCTTGCTCCAGAGCTTGTTCAGCGTGAGGGACGCAGGCTGCCTCCAACGCCCAGGCTTCTGCTGGGCTCTTTAGCCACTGGTTGAAGCCAGGCCCTCTGCCTGCTGTCCGGGGCCCAGACCTGAGTGACGGGGTGCTGGGGTCCCTGCACAAGCGCACAGGTCCGGCCGCCAGCCCGGGCTTCTCCCCCTGGATTTGCCTCCAGGTGTCCAAGCAGCTGGCCAGAGAGGATTAAACCTAATTTGCTGCAGATCAAATGGACTCCCAGCCCCCTGGCCCTTCCCGATGAGGCAGAAAGGGGACGCTGGACTCGGAGAACGGGCTTCCTCGGTGCCCAGGCGGGTGCCCTCCTGGCCGCTGCGTGCGGCAGGCCTCGGCAGCCTGGCCCCGCACGCGGCTGCTGTTTGCATATTTCCTGTCGCCCTGTGTCTGAGAGCTTGTCTCCTGTCACCGTTGCTAAGGCTGTTGCTAAGGCATCTGTCATCGGGCTGTGTCAGGAGAGGCCTGGCGGGTGATCTCATGCCCTCTTCCGTGTGGACGCAGCTGCGGGCTGGGGAAGGCCTCGGTGGGGACGCGGGCGGGGCTTGCAGACAGGTGGGTCTGCACAAGAAGGAAGCGCTTTGAGGCCGAGGGCATCCAGCCACCCTCCCGCTCCTCTCCTGCAGAGGCTAATGTGACATCGAAGCCCCCGTGGGGGGCATGGTCTTTGTGTGACGGTCCTGGCAGGGCCCAGGAGCGGGACACTTGTGGGTGGCCTGGGGGCATCGCCTCATAGTTTCCCCAGACCCTGTGGCGGGCTCCGAACCAGAAGATCCACAGCGGCCAAAACTCAGGGCAGCCAGCTGGTCACACCACTGATGGAGTGCCCGCTTTGTGCCAGGACCATCTCTAATCCTCAGGACCAGCTGTGGATGAGGCTGGTGCCGCACGTTCCAGAGGAGGAGATCTGAGCTCAGGGAGGTCTAGTGAGTGACCCAGGACCCGAGGCAGGGCTGGCGCAGCAGGGTGCCATCCAGGTGTCCGCCAGAGACCACGGCCTTGCTTGTCCCCCGGGACAGTTTTCTATGAGGCCTTCTAGAAACATCCATGAGGGGCCTCACTCGGGGTGCTACTCCTACTGAAGGCAGATGCTCTCCCCCTCATCTTCCAGCCGGGGGTGTCATGTGACTTGTCTGGTGACGTGTGATGGGTCAGGCTAGATCAGAAATGGCTCCTTGCAGCACAGTGATGTTCAACTCAGGGGCCTAGAGATGTTGGGGTCCTCTGTGGCCTTTGGGGAAGAGCTGAACATCCTTCAGGGGCTCTCCCAAGATGGCAGACGCTGGGCAGCCTGCAGAATGGGTTCCAGAGTCTGGTTCGGTTTTCCTTCTCAGTCGTGGTAAGACGCACAGAAGATGAAGTTCACTGTGGCCACTGTTCTCGAGTGTCCAGCTCCGTGTGTGAAATAGTCTCCCCGATACACCACCAGCCTCTGGGACTCTGTCTGGCAGCACTGAAACCCTTTAAACACCGATTCCCCATTTCTGCCTCCTCAGCCTTGGCAACCAGTCTCTGCTTTCTGTCTCTATGGCTTTGAGGGGTCTAGGTGACCCTCCCAAGTGGCCCCTACTTTTTGTTTACCTTTTTGTTACCAGCTTATTTTACTCAGGACAGTGTCCCTAGGTTCCATCCATCTTGTAGAACGTGTCAGTGTTTCTTTCTTCTTAAAGGCTGTATAGTATTCCCTCTGTGCACACCACGCGTTTTGTTTATCCCCTCCTGGGCCCTTGGACTGGGTCTTTGGCCTTTGGACTCTCATGAATAATGGCGCAGTGAGCATGCTGGACAAGTCCTTTCCCAACCCGGCCTTCGATCTTGTCTGGAGGTTCTGGCTGGAGACTTGCTGGATCATGTGGTAGCTGCATTTTTCCCTTTTTGAAGATCGACCACGCGCTTTTCCGTGAGGCTGCATCGTTTTTCTTTCCTGCCGACAGCGCACAGGGCTCTGGCTTCTCTGCAGCCTCACCTGCGTTTTCCTGGGGCTGGGGCGGGTGGGAGGCGGAAGCTCACTGAGGTTTGGATTTGCATTTCCATTCTGGTTAGTGACGGGAGCATCTTCCGTGCGCTGTCGACCACAGGAATCATTGTTTGAAGACTTGCTAACCTTGAACTCCAAACTCCTGAGGTTGCTTCATTCCCTGGGACTTGGGGGTCCCCTCCGAATAGAGCTCTTATTCGGGAGGTGTTTGTGGATATGGACAAGTGGGGCCTGAGGACGCTGCAGACCACGGTAACAAGGCAGGGTGGGGTCAGTTCCCGAGAGGCAGACAGTAGATGCTGGAAATCTTGCAGGGGGAGGAGGACACACAGCTGAGACGGACCCCAGCTCCCCTAAGGGTCCCCATCACCAGGGGCTGCAGCCTATTCTAGGGGAGGGGGTGAGCGGACAGAGGGCACCCATAGCTCCTGGGCGGCCCCTGGCGGCTCCCGTGCTCTGGGCCTCGTAGCCCACTTGAGGCTGCACAGCGCTGCCTGCTCAGGGGGTTAGCGGCCCGGGGAGAGCAGTTTGGCAGTTTGGGTGCACTGCAGTGAGCTTTCTCTCCTTCCAGGCCCGAAGCATGCCAGGCTTTTCTCGGTGCCAGAGACAAGGGCCTGGGGCCACCAGGCTTGCTTGTCAGTATGCAGCCCAGTGTGGTCAGGACGTCGTGCGATTCTGGGAGGTGGTCCTCATGCAGGCGAAGCTTGGCGAGCCAAACACCCCTAATACCCAGCGGTCAGTCCCTTGGCTGGAGACCCCACACTCCCACCCTCCCTGCCCTGGTCAGCTGCCACCCCAGGCCGGCCCCCTGGATCCTGGGTTCAGCTGGGGTCCTGTGGGCGGGGCGGTCCGCAGCCCTGAGCTCCGAGCCGCCTTTGCCTGCTCCTTCTCTGAGTCTCAGAAGGGCCGAGTGAGGCGGGCTGGCTTCCTGCGTTTCAGGGTGCACGGCACAGACGGGTGACGAGCGGGGCCCTTTGCGGGATGTCGTCCCCCCGTATTTGTTTATTCCTTGCACGGGTCATGCACTGTGGCTCATATTCACAAACTACTGTGCAGACTTGCCCCCAGCCCCAAGGCCCTCCACCGAGACCCTTGAGGAGGAGCCTGCCTTGCTTCAGTCCGCACTTCGCCTCGTGTTCCCTCTGCGCTCTGTGGCTGCGCGTGATCCTAAAACCCTGCTTTCTTATTTGGGAATCCCTTCGGCCTCTTCTGCTACAGCTCCCGGCCCTGTGGCCTCACCGGAGAGCTGCCCCTGACCTGAATCTCTCTCCGGGCAACGCTGGCACCAGCTGGGAAGGGCACTGAGCCCCGCGCAGCAGGGGAGAGGCTGGGCCAGGAAGCCGGTGTGCAGGGATGAGTGCGTGCGCGCGTGTGGCCTGAATCACTGCTGAGGGAGGGGTGAGGCGGACCGGGCAAGGCCACATGGCCGGCTGCTCAGCCACCTCTGGGGACAGCTGCTCTGCTTCGTCGACCCCGGAGTGACGCGCCGTTTGCATTTGGGTTTGTGGTGGATGCTGTGAACAAACGGGGTGTCCCCCTTCTGATAACCGCTGTCGCTGAACCCAGAGCGGCCCCTGAGCCCAAAGCTGGGTGTGGAGGAACCGGGCACAGGGAGAGCAGAGACCCGGAGGGCGCCTTGCTTCCTCCCTGCCTGTGCCCGGCACCTGTCACCCCAGGGCCGCAGCCCGGGCCCGCCCTCGCCCGTTCTTAGGGAGCCCAGCTCCCCTGGGGGGCACGCACTGGCGAGGCCACTGGCAGCCCGGCCGGCGTGGGGCGGCCGTCCTGGTCAGGGCAGAGGGCGCTGTGGGCCCACCCTGCCCGGCGGGGCCCTGGCTTCGTTTTCTGCCTGTTTTCACGGTTCAGTCGGGGCCGTCCCTGGCTCGCCTCCGCCCGAGCCCTGTGGCCGGGAGGCCGTGCGGGGTTGCACAGCCCCTCCCGAAGTCCACCTCCACCCGACGCCAGAACGCGCCCTGACCGGGAGGGGCAGCGTCTACGAGGTCGTGGGCGAAGACGGGGTCCTCTGCATTTGGGGCCGATACCCAGGGACTGTGTGAGGTCCAGACACATCCAGGTGGGGGGTGGGGGTCGGGATGACGTGGCAGCACCCTGACTGCAGCCACCAGAAGCTGCGAGAGCAAGGAGAGCGTCTCCCCTGAGCCCCAGGATCCAGCCCCTGCCGGCACCCCACGTGGGGCGCCCAGCCCCCCGGCAGGGCCGTGGGTGAGATGGGGTCTGGCGTGGCTGCCCAGCTGTGGCGCCCTGTGAGGGTCTTGCTGCAGCTGTGGCCCCACCGCCCGGGCCTTGCAGACTGGATGGGGCCCGAGAGCTGCAGGCCACACCCGGCACCTCCCTTTACACTGGCTCAGCTACCTGACCCGAGGCAGGTGACTTGCGCCCTCTGTGCCTCAGTTTCTTCTCTGTTAAGTGGGGTGCAGTGGTGCTCCCCCAGGGCTGTGTGAGGTGAGTGGGCACTGCGTCTACACAGCGCCTGGCACAGAGGAGCGGGGTGCTCTGTCATCACTGGGGCTCCACACCCGCCTCTGGACTGCACCCCGAGGGGGCCAGACTGCCTGTCTGTCTGTCTGTCTGAACTTTGCAGTCCACAGACTCTCCAGGGAAAGGTGGGCATGGCCTGTCCCGTCTGTATCCACCCCCAGGACGGAGGAGGGCGCGGCTCTCCCCACGCCTAATGATGGTTGACTATAGTATGCAAATTTCATTTTGCTAAGAGACAGTCTTGCATTAAAAAATGAGTGGAGTAGAAAACCCCAAGATTCTACTGGAAATGACGTCCTGGGATCTGGCCACAGCTGCTGGGAGCCCCCCCCTTGCGCCCCTCGCTCGTCCGGCCGGCCCGGGGCCACGGCGCAGGCGTGGCTGTGTTCTTTGGCTACGACCTCAGGACGAGCTTCACGGTCCATTTGCAAATAAATAAATCAGAGCGCTCAGTGCTGCTGGCTGCGGGCAGGCGCGCGCTTCTGCGTGGCCTTGACAGACCGGCTGGGGGGTTCCAGCCCCCCAGACTCGCGGATCTGGGTCTCTGCGCCTCCGGGGCTGAGCGACTCGGCGGCGTCGGGGCTGCTGCCGCCTCTGCCGTTTGTCGGGTTCCAGCCAGCACTGCGGAAGGAGCTTGGGTCTGCAGCCCGCACGTGCTGAGACAGGGAACATTCTGTAGTGTCCCCCACTTCTATTGAGCCTGGAGGCGGGGCGGGGCCGCTTGCACGGGAGGATCCCCCACCTGAGGAGTCCCCGAAGAAGACAGATGAGGTCATTCTCCTCTGGTCTGGAACCAGCCGCCTCTTTGAGTTGCTTCTCTCCGCAGCTCCCAGGGGTCTGCTCCGCTGCAGGGGCCCTGCCTGTTCTGGGGAGCAGGGCCCTCTCGTCCGAGGCGTGGCCCCCATCAGTTCCCCTTCCTTTGCTTTTTCTGGAGCAGTGCGTCCCAAACCCTGCACCACGGCGCACACAGAGAAACTGGTACCGTTTGTACAGTGCGTGGGAGAGGCGGAGGTCGGGTTTGCAGCTGGAGGTGACCGCCCAGTGGCCCCCCCAACCCGGTGTGGACAGGCTCTGCAGCCCTTTGCTTGGGGCTCTGCCCGACACCCCATAAGGTTTCCAGTGTGGGGAGAAGGGAGCAGGCTCTGCTCGGCCTCCTTGGCCGGGGCCCACGGTGAATCTGCCTCAGGTCTGTCCTCTGCCCTCAGGGTCTGGCCGCTGAAGACCACGCTTCCCCTCGGCCACAAGCTCCCGCCAACACCACTGACCCCGAGTTCCATGCCCACCCCCTCCTCTCCCTCTGCCCGTGGGCTCCTGCTGCTGCTACGTGCGGGGCGCCGTGGGGTTCCCTGGTTTGTCAGCCACCCTGTTGTGTCTCCTCTGTCCAGGAGAATGTGGGCCCCCTTTTCCTCATTGGACCGAGGCTAAGGGCATCCTGGCCACTCCCGGGTGGCTTCTGAAGCCTGAGCCCGCCTGGCTTCCCTTCTCACCCGCCTGCGGCAGATGCTGGCCCCCAGCCTGGGGCCCGGCCAAACCCCCTCCCCCAGGACCGTGCGCAGAACGGAAGCTGGGCCAGCCGCTGCTCCCCTGCTCTGCCTCGAGGCCCAGAGGCCCCGCTCCTGCTCTTGGTCCTCACCCCTCTCAGCTTCTCCTGGACACGAGGCATTGCTTCTTTATCTGTGGTCAGTCCTCACTGGGCTCGGGTATACTGTACCCCTTTTTTCTCCAACATGGCACATCCAAGTGGGGTGAGGCTAGGTAGGAGTCAGATGGGGCGAGGGTCCCTCCACGTGGGGGAGGGCTTCTTGGGTGTGCTGAGCTCCGGCGTGAGGGGTCCCCCCTTGGGGACCATCCAGGGGGGCTGGAGGGGTGCTGGGCATTGTTGGGGGAGGATGCAGTGACCCAGATGCCAGGGATGGGGCTGGGATTGATGCAGGTAAACAGCCTTGCCTGCCTCATGCTTTCGGGGCCCCAGCACAGCAGGGAGCGCCTGGAGCCCAGCCTGTCCAATCCTCAAGGCACCTGCCGCTTAAGAGCAAGTGGACGGGGCTGCCTGCGCCCGCAGGAGACGTGGGCAAAGGCCCCGGAACCCCAGGAGGCTCCCGTGGGACTCCCCCAAGAGTTCTGGGGCAAGGACTGGTCGGGTCTTGCTGACCACACCTTGAAGATGAGCACGAGGGACCCCCCTTAGCCAAAAGTGGCACCTTCAGCCTCCTAATCCCCCAAACAAGAGTCCGGAGGAGGGTGCCGAACACCGGTAGCTTTGGGAAACGTGGGCTCACTTTCTGGGTTCTCTGCTGCTTTAGAGAAGGGGCCTCCTGCGCACAGCCCAGCGCTGGCTTCAGAGCAGCTGCCCAGGAGAGGAGGTGAATGCAGAGGCAGGGAGAGAACCCCAAGGGTGTGGGGGTGGCGCCCCAAGGAGGTGAGGCAGGAAGGAGCCCAGCGAGGCTGCTGTGAGCCAGCTGGGGTGACGAATCCCCTGTGCCACTGCTCCCTTTGGGTGAGGCTCACTCCGAGAGGTCCGGGGCGGAGAGCAGGGAGACCAGGGGGAGCTCTGGCTGGTTGGAAGCAGCAGAGATGAACCGGAGAAGCGCCATTATGGGGTATTGGGGTCTGTGACCCCATCTCTTCAAATGCAAATAGATTTGTGAGGTTGAGCCCTGATGATGGAGTCCCACAGGCTCTGGGGTCCTTTCTCCTTGTGGCTGGTGCCCAAAGAGAGCTGGACCCATCTCCAGCCAGCCGGCCACTCACCCGGACTGCGCCTGCCGCCCCCTGGGCCTTACCCTGCCCACGGGCAGGGCTGTCTCGCTGCCGACTTACGTGCTGGGAGCCAGCTGTGGGCTCCAGGATGCCTCATCCCTCAGTTCTCTGGGGGCCCCACTTTGGCCGGCCTTGCGGGGTGAAGTGTCCGCAGGGTGGGGGCAAGCTGGTCCTAGGACATTTTCCCCAGTGATGGGGATGGAGGTCAAGGTTCGACCCTGGGGGTCAGCTCCAGTGTGCCCGTTAGTGTGTTGCAGTTTCTGGGGCTGTCCTGCCCAGGGACCCCCCAGCTCCCTGTGCCCCTCCTCTGGCTTTAGGACATTAGATGCTCTCCCCCCCGAGAGAAGCTAATGTTCAAGAATGGAGAGGGCTGGCACCCCCGCGCCGCAGTTATGGATGGTTTCTAGGAACCAGGCACCCCACTTCGCTGTGGGGATGCTGAGCTAAGAGACCCAGTCCAGGGACCTCAAAGTCCTGCGGGGAGACAGGCGGTCGGGGCACGCAGACGCGGGAAACGTGCTGGACCAGCCCAGCCCCTGGGTGCAGCGCACTCTCAGGCAGACGTTGTTAGGTGGCGCCCAGCCCCTCCGCCCGCCCAGCCCAGCGCGCTGCTCACAGATCCACTCTCGCTGCCTTTTCTGCCCTGCGCTCCCAACACCTCACTTCTGCCATCAGGCAGGGTTCCTCCCCACCCTCCCCAACCTCCGTTTCGCCCACTCCATGTGGCTCTTTCAACTTGAGTTCACTTTGGACTTGATCTACCTGGGATTAGTGTCAAACCACCCCCACTAAGCCTCCGTCCTATAGACTGTGCGCACCCCTCCCCGCTACTCCAGCCCTAAGTCCAGACTGCCACCTGGGGTGCTGGCTGTAGACTGGGGGTCCCCATGACCTGGGAGGCGCTCCTGGAATTCATGAAAAACGGTTTCCTGATGGGCTTGCTGGCTCTTCAGAAGGACACACCCAGGGCCGGAGCCGCTGGGGGCGGAGGGGCACGGGGCAGGACGCGTTCTCAGCAGGGAGCTGTCCCCAGCGCCTCTGTGGGCTCACCCGCCCCAGCGCTCTCTGACCCCCGGGGTTCAGGGCTTCTACCCTGGCTTCATTACGCAGGCACCACCGATGAAATCATAGGTCAGTGGTGATTACACTTGACCCTGCAACCATGTGGGTGAGGAGCCTTGACCCTCGGGTCGTCCGAGAATCCAATTATGGCTTTTGACTCCCCCAAACTTAACTGTTAACGATCATCTGTTGACCAGAAACTTCCCTGATAACGTAAGCAGCTGACGAAGGTGTATTTTGCTTGTTCTATGTGCTTGCAATAAATTAGGCAAGCACAGGGAAGTGTTACCAAGAAGAAAGAGAAAATGCATTTACGGCACTGGACTGAGCGTTGTTGTTGCCTGATTACCAGAAAGTGTGGGTAAACCGTGTGTGTTTGTGTGTGTGTGTGTGTGTGTGTGTGTGTGTGTGTGTGTGTGTGTATGTGCTGAACCTTGCAGCTCAAAGTCGAATTGTTCAGGGGCCCTTTGTGATTCAGACTCCCCTGAGGTGGGGCTGAAAGTCTGACCCTCTAGCCCTGAGGTCTGCGCCCTCTGGCGGCCCTGCCCCAACCTAGGGTTTCCAGCCCCCAGCTCCAGTTATCTGGGGAACAAAAGGCACCTCCCTTGTAGATTGCCAGGGGCAGAAGCCAAATAGATTTATTTAAAATTCTTTTTGGAGGGGGGCAGGAACAGTCTTGGAGCTCTAGAATATCCCGAGTGGGTCTCTCACAAACTCCGCCTGGATTCATCTTCACTCTCCACTGGCCCCAGGAAGCACTTCAGCATTGCAGTGTGCTGGCCACAGGCATAGAGAAGAACTTGCTTCTCCTCCTGGCTTGAGAGCTCCCCGCAGGCTGAAAGCTTCCTCACACAAGTTTTAGTCTGGTGTGAGAGCGTTTGCTAGCTGCTGGGGGGCTCCACCTGTGAGGGCCTTGTCCACGGTCATTGTCGAGAAAGTAGAGCCTAAAACAGGTCAGGTGGCAGAGTCTGGAAGCTGCCAGGTCTGCTGAGACCTGGCATTTTGTCTTTCTGGGTGTGAGCCTCTCTCAGAGAAGGAAATAAAGAGAAGGTGGGAATAAAGAGATGGGGACGTTACTAGAAATATCAAGTCCTAGCAATCGTGAAATTAAGAGAGAATGAAAGTAAGAGAGAGTGTGTATGTGTGTGTGTGTGTGTGTGTGTGTGTGTGTGTGTGTGTGAGAGAGAGAGAGAGAGAGAGAGAGGACAAAAGCTTCCTGCATAGACGAGTAGTAGATGTACTTACATTGTGTCCTTATAGATCTCGTGCCCTTGCAGACATCACTAATCGATCACAGTCCTCTTCCTCTCAGCCACAGACTCTCTAAACACCGCAATCTGTGGGAACTCTTGCCAACCCACTGTGTCGCACAAGGTTGAAATCTACTCTCCATCTCTCTCCTCATATTTGAAGCCAGCTGAGCTAGTTTAGGAGAGCTCAGACGCTCAGACTGAGCTGTCCCGTCCACATCTGCTCTTGGGAGCCCAGAGGGTGGCATGGGTGAGGCAGGGACTGCAGGACAGGGGAGAGGGTGGACAGCAAAGGTAGCACTGCCGAACAGAATTCTTCTCTAATTAGACTATAATTGAAGTCATGTGAATAGAGGATGCCTTCCAAGAGAGCAAGTATTTGGGGATAAGAGCAGATGGTTTATGGCTAGAGGACAGGAAAGTGCTGACATGCTGAAGCAAGAAGAGAAAAGTTAACAATAGAAAGACCATGTTTCCTCCACTGAGAGAGGAGGACCCCTCTCTCCAGTCCTCTACATGGAATTCTTTGGAAACGCCTGGAATTCCAGGGCTGCTTCCCTTACACATCACCAGGGCTGCTATGATGAATGCCTTCCTTTTAGGCTTCAGGAACCCAGCGGTTCCTCCAGAGTGAGGCCTGTGGGAACACCTCCCTCCCTGAGCCTCTGCTCCCGTCTTTTCGAGCCCAGCCCAGCCCAGCCCACCCTTCCTCCATCCCGTGTGGCTTCTTTTCCTCCGTGGCTCGGTCAATCCGCTTGCTGTGCAGAGCGCCTGCTGGACACCACAGATGTCCCTGTGGTGGTTACCTTGACTCATCGCTCCGCACCCTCAAGCCCCAGGCCTGCTTCCCCTCCCGGCCAAGGACGCCTGCCCTCCTCCCAGCGATCTGGAATTATCCTCCACCAATGCGAACACCTTGAGCGGCTTTTCCGCATCAACTCTGAGGCCAGGGCAGTGCGGAAATGTACCCTTTTAATGGGGGAAAATATTACCCTCATAAGTCTTTATGCACTTGAGCTTAATGGCTCACTTACCGATTCGCCTTTATAACTTCCATATTGAGTGAATTAAGTCCTCCATGCGGGTAGCTATTAAAGAGGTGATAAGTGCTGTATAATTCAGTAAAGGGTGGCCTGGCCATTTCATATTTTCTTAAGGAAATCGGCCACCTGGAGGGCAGCACTCTGGGGACCCCTGGGGCTGGCTGGGCTTGGGCACGGAGTTCCCACTCTTGGTTACTTTCCAGCCAGCTGCCTGGGCCTGTACCAGCCCCTGGTAGCTTAGACCTGCCCGGCCAAGGGCCCCAGGGGGCAGGGTCAAAGGCAGAGTGTCCCGGCCTCTGCTCCTTCTGCCCGTCTTAGAATCCTGCTCTCTCCCTGGTCAAGGCGAGATGTCCCCGGGACCAGCAGTTGTATGATCGAGGTGGTTTGGCTCGTCTGCGGGTGAGAGAGGCTGCCTGCTGTGACCCCGGGCTCTGCCCCCACCTGGCATAGCCTGCTTCTTATACCCCCCATCTTTTCAAATGGGTGGAGGAAATGCTGGCCCCGCCCAGACCCCAGGAACTGGCCCTGGGCGCTCCCAGGTGGCAAGGAAGGACGGTCACCTGTAACTGGCTCATTGGCGTTTCCTGCGGGCACCAGGCCCGGGGCGGGGTGCGGTGGTGACGAAGGCGAACAGCTTGCCTGCCCTCGAGGAGTGTCCCTCTGGGAGGACTCGGGGACCGAGTGGGCACCTGCAGTCATGTGCAACTCAGCTCGTTGTGCCGTCGATCCAGATAACAAAGGGTGACTAAAGCCAGGAGGGCTTCTCGGAGGGGATGACATGGAGAGGGAACCAAAGGGCTTTTAAGGGAAAACCCAAATGCACGGGCCTTGAGAGGAGGGAGGGAGGGGCTGAGCGGGGTGTTTGGAGACTGGAAAAGGGACCAGCGAGACTAAAGCCACGGAGCTGAGGTCGGGCCTGTGGCCTGAGCAGGGTCGGCACTTGAGTCCCAGTGCAGCAGGAAGCTCGGAGGCCTTCTCGGGGAGGGAGAGCCCGGCTTCGTCACAGTGCGTGCTGCTTCTGGGGGGCATGGGCTTTCGTCAGGCCAAGGTGGAATGGAGCCTGTTTTGGACCCTGTAGTCTTTGTGGGGTGCTGGCCCTCAGTCCGGTGATGCGTGTGGACATGGGGAGACCTGGATGGAGCAGGAGGGCAGCGTGGAGGTGGACTTGGACGGTGGAGGGAGAGCGGAGGGCCGTGGAGCTCAGGTGGCCCCGGAGTGGTGCTGGAGCCCCCTCTTGGGTGGAGAAGTCTGATCATCAGACTTCGGCATCAGAGACTGGCCTGGCCACGGGCAGAGCTCCGGCAAGAGAGACAAGCGGCGGGGGGCCGGCCAGGTCAGAGCCGGGCACCCAGGGGGCTCCCCGGGCACGGCTGGTAGAAGGGGCCCCAGGGTGAGACCTGGGAGATGCCGACATTTAAAGGTCAAAGAATATGGAACCGGCAGAGGAGGTGAGGGGGGAGGCCGGGGGGCGTGGGGGAAGGAACCCGGGAGGGTGCTCGGGGGAGACGGACAGGCCGTGACAGAGGACGGGGTGGAGGACAGACTCTGGGCTTCCGACAGCAGCCTGGGCGGCCTCGAAACGCAGCGCCAGCAGCGAGGGGGTCAGACTCGCAGCGAGGGAGACGCTGACGTGACAGTGGGCGACGCTGCCCGAGGAGATGTGGGGATGCCGGCTGGGGTCTGCAGGGCCGTGGCGGCGAGGAGACGTCCCTCTGGACGGGCTGTCTAGAGCGGGTCTGCCGGCCGACGGGCAGCCAGCCCAGAGTGGGGGCGGCCGGCTGCGCGGGAGCCGGCCCGTGCTCAGTGCTTGAGTTCTGCTGTCGGCCCCTGGGGCCCCCCAGCGCCGCGCACTCAGACGTCCCTGGCATTTGCCCGCGCAGAGACAGATGCGGGCGGCGCCTCGGAGCTCGCTTACGGCCGGTCAAGCTCACGGTCACGGGGGAGGGGCAGCGCCAGGGCCGTCCCACCTCCTGCACCCCTGTCCTGTGGGACGGAGCCGCAGGCCTGTGACCTGTTCCTGGGGGGTCGCCCGCGGGCTGCCTGGCTCTCTGTGGTCACCCGGTCACCCTGTTGCCGGCTCTGCACGGGGTGATGAGACCAGTCCCTCCTCGGAGTTCAGGTTCAGGGTCGTGGGTGGACCCCAGCTCTGGGTGGTGCAGGGAGGGGCCGCGCAGGTGTGCGCGTAGGAACCCCCTGGCACGAGGGGTCTCTAGGTGGCTATTTGGCCCCAACCTGAGTGGCTTCCCAAGACCCCGAGCTGGGGTGGCGTCCCCACCTGGTGTCCTGGAGTAGATGGGCGGCCCGTCCCTGGTCCCGCGTCGCAGTGCTGGTGTGGAAACGCTGACTGCAAGCAGGCCTCTGCCTGTGGTCATCAGGTCCGTGAGGGGCGCTGGGAGAGCCGAGAGGGGCAGCTGGAGGTGGGGGGCTGCTTGCAGAGGGGCAGGGCGGGCTTCCCCGGGCAGGTGACTTTCAGGGGGCCTCAGGGTCAGAGGAACCGGGACGAGTGTTTCCGTGGAAGTTCTGGTGCGAATCAGCCTGGTGTGTCTCAGGCAGACAGGTATGGGGGGCCCAGAGAACTGGGGGCCGTACAGGAGCACCCCAGGGAAGCAGCTGGCAGTTTCGGGCCAGAGGGTGGGGTCACTGTGCAGGGAGACTACTGAAGAGGGGAGGCAGGGAGGCCAGGTAGGAGGTGGTGGCTGTTTGCAGGTGGTGCTTGCCTGTTGTGCTGAAGTGGCACTCACTGGAGTGCTCAGCCTGTGCCCGCCAGGGGTGAGGGCGAAGATGGAGAGAAATGAGACTGCTGAGGGGTGGCCGAGCTGAGCTGGGACAGCCTGGACTCCCCGTGAGCTGGCTGAGTCCCGGATGCAGAGGCGCCTCTGGCGGGTGGAGCAGAGGTGGGTGCCCTCCGTGTGCTCTGCCGGAGCCGCCGCAGCGCTGCACCCGAACAGCACAGGTGTGCGCAGTCCCGCCCGCTCCTGGCGCCGCTCCGCAGAGCTCGGAGGCCCACGCAGAGGCTGCCGCCTCCCATCTGTTCACGCCTGATCTGAGTGTTCCTTTCTGCTGTCCCGGGGGTCCCGGGGTGGGCTGGCTCACCATGGTCCTGGGCGTGCGGCTGCCGGAGGCCTGTGGCGAGTCGGGGTGCCAGATGCCGGCGTGGCCGGTGCATACAGGTTCCCCAGCCGTTCAGGCCCAGCTCCCCAGAAATCTAGCCTCTCCCCTCCCCTTCCACCTTGACAGCTCTCAATCCCAGCTCTGGTGATCCCCCGGGACACCCCACCCCCCGACCCCCTGGTGCCCAGGCTCCCCGAGCTGTTGGTCCAGACGTTTGCTTCTAATGCTGCGCATTCCAGCCATGGAAAGCTAATGCTCCTGTCTGGATCACCAGACATAATATGCCCGGATAGCAAATCAGTTTCCTCATTGCCCTACAAGGCTTCCCAGGCAAAGGCATGGCATGTTCGAGTGTGCGTGTGTGTGTGTGTGAATGTGTGTGTGTGCGTGTGTGTGTGCACGTGTGTGTATGTGTATAGAGAGGGGGCTCGTGCATGTGTGGGCTGCAGCCCCGACCTGTCAGGGAGTGAATTTCTCGAGCTCATCTCCATGTTCAGGGGGGCCTCGTCTCAGCACAGGGTGCAGTGAGGAGATGCTGGAGCTGCAGGTTGGGGACATCCAGACAGAAGGGCTGTGCACACACAGCCTCACCCCGGGACACCCCGAGGGAGGGCGTGACGTCAGCGGCGTCCTGGCTCATGGGGCCCAGGGACTTCGCTTATCTGGCAACCTCAGTTACCCAGAAGGGAGCCTCGAAACCAAAAAAGAGGAGGTGACCATCTACGTGCGCTGCCTTCTTCGTATTTTCTCAGGTCCCTCCTCGGGCTCTTTCCCCGCCCCTTTCCCTCACCCGCAATCTCACCACAGGACCGTCGGCCCTCAGCGCCCTGGGCCTGGGGGCGACACTGCATGGAGGATGCAGACGAGGGGCTGGAGACTGGCCAGGGGCGTCCAGGCCTGATGCCCAGGACGGCCATCGAGTTCAGGGGGCCACACGGTGGACGGTGCTCTGGGTGGAACCCCCAGCCCCACAGCAGAGGGAGAGCCGGACCACATGTGGCAGGAGTGTGGTGACCAGCGGATCTGAGTCACTTACGGGGCGCCGTTGTGGGGTACGCCGTCGGGGGGCTGCAGCGGGGTCCTTGTGTCACTGCTGCCTCAGCAGACCGGTGGGGTTGGTTGGCCCGACCCAGGAGCATCGAGAAGATGCAAGCCCTGTTCTGTCTATTCTGCCGCGAATGTCGAGGTGTGGGGGTGACTCTTAGGGGAAAAGAAACGCCCAGTGAGGAAGTTGAACCTGCAGTGGTTTTGCACTTAAATTTAGTTGTCTGGAAAATTTGGTTATGAAGAACAGCTCATTAATAGCAGTGAGAAGTCACACTGCAAACAACAGCCATCTGACGGCAGGGAGGGGCACGGAAGCGGGGGAAGGGCCCACGCCAGCTTCTCAGGTCTCAGGGGAGGGGCACAGCAACGCCCCCCACCCCGTCCCCTGTCTCGTTGAGACCCCAGGTGGAGGAACATCCTGCTGGGTGAAGGGCGCCTTGCCCCTTCATGGGCTTCCCCAAGAACCTAGTCCCTGGTGTTAGATGGGGGAGGACTTCTCCATGTTCTGGAATGTTCCATGGGTAGGACTTTACTATTGGAGGCATAGACAACTCCTAAATATATCCACACGACATGTTTTTAATTAAAATGTGGACCACACAGGCTGCACCACCTTGTCTTTGCATGCTTGGAGGTTGCCAATTCATTTCCATGTCGGCCCTAGCCAGGCAGAAGGAGGAAGAGCGTTCGGGCACAAGAGCACGATCGGGTTCATTCTAGCACAGCAGAGTCTTGTGTTCTCGATGGATGTGTTAACTGCGCGGCACCTTCCCTCACCCCGGGGGAGAAGCGGCTCTCGGTGGCTTGGGTGTCTGGGTCCAGACCTGGGTGCTGTGTCGAGGGTGCTCTCACTTCCCGACGCGTTGCCCACGCTCTGGCCTCACGTCCCCGGTAGCTGTTCTCTGGCCGCACGGACGGCCGAGACCTCGTCGAGCTGTCCTAGCCGTGCCCTGAGCGCGGGAGCTCAGAATCGTGGGGTCGAGCCCCACTGCCTTCCCCTCTCTGGAATCAAGTTGCTCTTGGGCGGCGTGACTGCTGGCCAGGGGAGGGCCGTGGCCAGGGGAGGGCCGTGGCCAGGGGAGGGCCAGGCGCTCACCTGACCCTGCAGGTGGCTTTGCCGGTCCCATGCAACGAAGAGGCCTTAGAGACGGGCGGGGAGTGTCCTTGGCCGGGGCTCCAGCTGGGCGTGGGTGAGAGACTCCGTTCCCGCTGGTGGGGCCCCGTCCAGGGGCCACGGAGTCCCTCATCTCCCGACGCCCTGGACTGAGTGTCCGGCAGCCCCGGCCGGGGCTCTCCTCTCACCTGGACCCCGCCCCCCGGGGCCAGCGTTTGGGTTTGTTTTCACACCCGTTTGAAGCTGCAATGGTGACCTTCGGGGGTCCCCCAGTGGTACAGCCAGGCTCCCCAAGTGGTGCTTGGGCAGTTCTTGGTCGCTGGGGATGGGGGTGGCCTGTGCATTTGTGGAATTTGTAGGGGCATCCCTGGCCTCTGCCTGTCGGTGCCCGGATCACGTCCTTCCCCCCGGCTGTAAACACCCCAGAGGCCTCCAGCATGGCCAGCGTCCCCGGAGCCAGGCGGCCTGCTGCTGAGACTCACTGGCCGAGGGAGCCCGAGGCCTCCCCTCCACCCCCAGCCCCCGCCCCGCCACGCAAGGGGCCGCAGCCCATGGACACGCCCTCTGTGCAGAGGGTCGCTTCCCGCTGACCCGCCGCTGGCGCTGCTCTGCGTCCTCCCCTCAAGGCGGGGGCCTGGTTCAGAGATGGCTCTGCCGGGCTCTGGTCCTGGGCAGGGGACCCAGAGCTGCCCCCACGGGGTTCAGGCCCTCAGCCGCCCTTGAAAAATGTGTTACTGATTTTTTTTTTGAATGACAAATAAATGCTGGCTGAAGACCGCTGGGCACCCAGAAAAGCACAAAAGGGGGAGCCACATGTCATCCCCTTGGCCCCGGGAACTGCCATTTACCACCAACCAAGGCAAAGTGACTGCCCACAGCCTTTACCTGCGTCAGCCCGCCCGCCTCCCTCCCCCGCTGCCCGCCCCACGGCACAGAGCAGCCCAGAGCTGACCCCGACCTAAGCTGGCCCCAGGTGAGGGTCACGGCCAAGCTGGGCAGTTGCCATGGCCTGGCGTCGCCCTTGCCCACTCCCCTGGGTCCTGCCCAGCTGCCGCCAAGCTTGCCGGCCCCTGCGTGCCCCCTGCTTTTCCTGGAGGCCGTGAATGACGGGCTCACCCCCTCCTCCCTCTGCCACATGGAGCCTTTATCAATGATGGCTGAGAAATGACAACTTCCAGCAGGACCATTTTTAGCTTGGAAACTGAGAAAAACAACCTGCTCAGCCTCTGTAAGGCACAGGGATGAAAATAACCCTCACGGCTGGCGCTTCCCGGGCCGGACCATGAGCCCCAAGCGGCAAGGGCTCGCGCAGCTGCTCCATCCGCGCTGAGGGGCTCTGCCGTGCCCCCTGCGGGGGGAGACCCGGGTACCGTGGGGGTGGAGCTCGCTGCTCCCACGTGGGGTCGGCCGTCCAGGTCGGCGTCCATAACCCCCAGAGAGTCAGTAGCGTGGACTTCTGAGGCCCCAGGCTCCCTGGGGCAGCTCCCCGTATTGTGGCAGCGGCAGAGATGCTACTAAATGAGGGGGTACGAGCGCTGACGCTTGAATTTCACAGCATTTCGTCTCACAAAGTAGGATTCCGCTTTCTGTGGTTTTTTTTTTTTAAAGATTTATTTTTTATTTATGCATACAAGCTGGGGTGCAGGCCAGAGGCGTGGGGCGGCGAGAGGGTTCACCAGAGACAGAGTGGGGAGCAGAACAGGCAGATCAACTGAAATACACTGGGGAGGGGAGCAGCGGGCAAGGCAGGAGGGGTCTGCCGCGCCGTGTGGGAATCTCCCCGGCTGGGCATCGAACTCGCGTCGCTACTGCTGACAGCTCCACAGTGCAGCGCTTAACTGCTGCGCCACCGGGGAGGCCCCCAATTTCTGTGTTTTAAAAAATGTGGAAAATGACTGAGCTCCCAGGCTGTGTGGAAGCAGGTGGGAGCTGGATTTGGCCCGTGCTGTGGTTTGTTGTGCTCTGGAACCCCGATTCCAGGCTCCCTGCTGCTCTGTGATGGTGAAATGCCATCCCCACCTGGGAAGCTGGGCGGCCCCAAGGGGTAGGAACCCCTCAGGAACCCCGGCCACGAAGCTCAGTCTGGCCCTGCTGAGCTCGGCCTCTCTGCCCTGCATCTGGGAGGAGCCCGTTGGGGCTTCGGGTGGGGAGGGCCGAGTTTTAAAGCACGGCAATGACTGACAGCTTGACCATAAGAAAAGCATATTTATGGAATTCTAATTTGGACTAAGAGAAACGATTTCCTTAAACACTTTGGCCGACAGCTGCTGCTGGAGCGGACCCCTGCCTGACGCTGGGCCGGCGCGTGGACGGGGGTCTCTGGGGATCCGCTGGCCCCGTGGGGGGATTGTGCTCATGCACCCCAGCAGCTATGGGGAGTTGGGGTCAGGACAGGGACTTCCACAGTCGCCCTGTGGCGATTCACCCCGTGAGCCCCTGCTGGGCGCTGGCACATGTCCCCTGCCCCTTCTGGCCGCTTGCCACCTGAGGTGGAGCCAAGGCCCCGCCCTGGGGCAGACCAGCCACCCGCCGGGGCTGCGCATGGAGGGAGAGCACTTTGGGGCTGGGCTTCAGGGCCGGTCCGGCGTCTGGCTCGCGCTCCCGGCAGATGCCAGCGCGTCTGGCCGCGTGGTGGTGGCTGAGAGAATGTGGCACAGACGCGGCTCTTGGCAACTCGTCTCTGTGGGCTCTGAAATGCTGCCCGGGGTCTGGCCACCCCCCGCCACGGCCTTCCTGGCTGTGACGCCCCCATGGTGGCAGATAGCAGAGCCCCATGTCGGGGTGCCAGGGAGGGGTGTCTGGGAAAAGGGCTGCAGCTCTCTCCTGGGTGGCAGGAGCTGGAGTGAATCCCCGGAGCTTCTGGGGTGCGTGAGCCCCCCACATGGCTAGCACTGGAAGAGGACCGGGCAACCCAGCCTAGCCCCGGTCTTGAGCTGGGGACCCCAGCACCCTAATGGGAGAGGTGTGCCCCTGGTATTTAGTTAGTGTAAAAAAAATGAACAGAAATCAAAATACACGCGTGCCAAGGCTCCCTTGCAGACAGAACTTCGAGTTCCTTTGCTTTGGGCCGGAATTTATCCTCTGGTTTATGCTGTTGATAAAGAGTTCTGGTTAGTGGTGATTTATATCTTTGATTACTGTTTCTGAGAAGGTGAATTAATTGCTGCTTAATACACGCAGGGCGCTTGTTCCACGCAGGCGTCCCTGAGCGCGAGTCTCTGGGGAGAAGCGTCCACGAGGAGATCCCCGTGACGAGGGGGGCTGGTTGCACCCCTCTCCTTCCCAGAGGAAGACCTGGAAGCCCAGAGCAGGCCCTTCTCGTCTCAAACCACCGGTCACTCAGAGCCACAGAGCGAGCTGGGGCCGGGTGCCGCATCGCCGGGCCCTCCCCTCCGCGGCCTGCCCGAGCCTTGGGCTCTGGGGGGTTGGGCTGCGTGCGGCCAGGGGCTCGGGCCCAGGCGTCCCGGGCTGACCACCTGCCTTCCCCGCAGACACATCGAGAACTGGCGCGGCCTGCACACGCTCAACGCCGTGGACATGGAGCTCTACACCGGCCTCCAGAAGCTGTGAGTGCCCGCGGCGGCTGGCCGGGCGTGGTCTGGGCGCTGGCGCTGGGCTGCCCCGGGGTAGAGGAGTCGGCACGCCACCCAGGGCGGTCCCGCCTGCTGGCCACACCAGCATGTCACCTTGGCCGAGCGGCCGGGGCGGCGGGACGTCTCTCCCCGTTCTTAGGGTGCAAGGGGTACCTGAACCCAGGTCTTCCCGCTGTGCTGCCCCAGCCACCTCCTCTGACTCCATTGCTAGGCTGGGGGGCTTGGGGTGGAGGAGGGAGCAGGTGCAGGGGTCACGGCCGCCGAGCAGATCCTGGAGCAGGACGCCCGGCCACCCACGGCCAGGGCCAGCCTCCGGCAGCGCCCACCCACATTCTGGGTCCCCTGGGCGGGTGCCCCCGCAGAGCTCCCGGCCCTGGGTGATGGGTGAGGAGGGGGCTTTGGTTCAGCGGCAGCTGCGGCAGGCCCAGCCTTGGCCCTGTCTCCCGGAGCCCCCCGGAGCTGAGGACCCTGCCCTGCCGCTCGCGGACCCTCCTTTCCTCTTTCCCCAGGACCATCAAGAACTCGGGACTTCGGAACATCCAGCCCAGAGCCTTCGCCAAGAACCCGCAGCTGCGCTACATGTGAGTGGGCCTGGCTGGCCGGCCTGGGGGGGCAGTGGGTCCGGCAGCGGGCGGAGGCCAGGACTAGGCCAACGGTGGAGCGCTGCGCCCTGCAAGCAGTCCCTAAACTCCCCCGGCCTCTCATTTGGCTTCTTGAAGTGAGGATTTGGGTTTGATGGTGTCTCGGGCCTGTGAGTGGAGAGGCCTGAGCGCGGGCTGAGGGGGAGGGCTCCGGACCCCCAAGCGCCCCTCTCCCTTTGGACGGTGAAATCCGTGGTTTTGTGGGGCCGCTAGACCATCGGCAGGGGTTGGGGTGGGGCGCTGCAGAGGTTCCACTGGGCTCTGTGGGGCGCCGCGGAGACGGGAGAGTGGGCCCTTGTTTAGGGTCACCTGCTCTGTCCGGCCCTACCCCAGTGGTGGCAGAGCCCCCGGGGCTGGCCGAGGGGCTCCGGGGCCTGGCTGGCCGCGTCCTCCCCCAGCCTCGCTCTGGGCGGAAGGTGCTGGGCTCGGGGGAGCTCCGTGCCCCAGGCTAGATGCCGGGCCGAGAAGTGGGGGGATGCCCAGGTCCCCTTCCCCTGGGGTGCCCACTGGCACCTTCCCAAAGAGTGGGAATGCCCAGGAACCAGGCGATGGGGGGTCTGCTGTATTTGGGGGTACAAGGGAGGAGTGACGGCTGATGATCTGTCCTTTGGTGCCTTGAGGGGTAGCCTGGAGGGGGCTCTTCCCATTTGATAAGGGAGGGCCCCCCATAATGACATGGAGCATCCCAGGGGAGCTCTTGAAAAGCACTGGTGGGGCGGTAGGGGAGAGAGAGGAACCTGGGGAATTCTGTGGGGGGCTGTTTCTTTTCTGGGGTCCTGGCCTTACCCCCCGGGGCTCTGTGTGTTTCCCCAAGCACGCAGGGAGCGCCCTACAGACTTTCTTTTTCATCAGTCACGGCCACCCTGCTGGGGCTGAACTTCCCTCCCTCCCTCTGGGAGCAGCCCCTCGGGCGGCCTGGCCAGTGGTGGGTGGCCGACAGCCTGTTCAGTGGGCTGGGCGAGCTTTTGCCCTCGCCCTGGCTGGCCTGGATCCCGTGGGGTGCTCTGATGCGCTTCTCTGCAGCTGGCGGCGAAGGCAGGGCCGGAGGAGGCCCCGCCAGGTGTTCCAGGTGCTTATTTTATTGGTAGTTTGAGTTTCCATGTTAGATGCCCCCGGGGAGAAGCCTCTGACCTCTGAGAAGTTTCCCTTTCCCTGCTGACTCACCCGGGTCCTGAAGCTAAGTGCCGGGGTGGCAGCGGGCAGGTGGGCATGTGGAGGGCCCCCGGGAAGGGCAGCCGCTGAGCAGCTCCAGGTGACGGTGAGGCAGGGCCTGTCTGGCCGGCTCGCTGCCTTTTTAGGAACAGCTTGAGACAGCTCAGTTCTAAATGCAGCCAGTGAAAGCAGGACCCTCCACCCCTCGGGCCAAAGAGCCCTGCTCTGCGGGGGAGGGTGCCCGTGGCCTCAGTCACACCAGGGACAGGGCCGACCTCGGGGACAAGCTCTGTCCCCTTAGAGCTGCAGGGCTTGTCCCCAAAGCTCTGGGGACATCGGAGATCTTTGGGACCCATCACATTTCTTTGGGCCTCAGGTGGGTGGGAGCTGGCAGAGGTGCCTCTGGGGTTACCTGGGGGTCTTTCACCGGGGTCCTCCTGGGATATGCCTTGCTTTGCCCTTGAGACCTAGAAGGGGCCTGTGACCGTCTCTTGGGGGATGATTTGGGTGGTGGCTTGGACGGGCTGGGGTCTTGGCAAGAATCCCGAGTCTCTGGGAGCAGGAGACGTGTACGATGCCAGAAGCTGCCCTTGAGCTGGGCCCCGACTCCTCTGGCTGCTTGCCTGGCTCTTGCTGTCGGCTGCAGGAGGATGGACTTGCCGTCCATCTGTCCACCCTGGCTGAGTCTGGGGGTGAGGTGGGATCTCGGCTGGAGCGAGCGGTTCGGGGCCTGGCCGAGGGGCTCCGGGCACAGAGGAGGTGCCTGGGGTGGGGGCCACAGAGACAAGAGTCTTGAGGTCAGGCGGGTGCGCTGGGCTCATCGCGGGCCTCGTGACCGTCCACTTCTGGACAGAGTGAATTTCCCGGCAGCTTCAGGACATGTTCTCCCGGCAAACGGGCCAGGCTCTCTGCTCTCTCACGTCTTCTATTTCTGGCCTCCAAATGCATTTACAAGTTGTCAGGCCCCGGCTGAGCTACCACAAGGTGCTCACTTACTCCAGCACTAATCGCCGAGCCTGGTGGGCGGCTCTTCCTTTTTTTCAGAGTGGTGGCTGAGAAGCCTTCTCTGTACAGAATAAGAAGCAGGCAGTGAAATCACTGTCCCGCAGACCGATGTCAAGTCACCCAAATGGCTCTGCTTGGTCTCGGCGGCCCCGCCCCTGGGTGGCCTCGGCTGTTGAAGGTCGAGTTCCTGGCCGTGAAGAAGGCTGGAGATCGGGACAGTGGGGTCTTGCTCCGAGGCTTAGGGGTGACGGAGGTCTCCCCTGGACTCTCTCCGTGCTTTATCAAAGTTCATACATGAAGCTTTGGTTCATATGCATCAAGGGACGAGAATATTCTCGATCTTTATTTCCCATGCCTGATCTTAGCAGTCCTTAAGGAGAGAATCCAGTGGTCCTCACTGACCATTGGGATTGCTACTGGCTCATCTGTAAAATGGGTCTACAGATGCTAGTAGCAGCCTCTTTGGGGTGGGGTGTGGGAAACTCACAGGAGGCACCCCTGCCCGGTGCACAGAGCTCAGGATGGCGCTTGCGGATAGAGTAATCGTTGCTGTTCCGGGCGGTGGTGACGGTGGCCAGAGGTCGCGTTAGGTGGCCGTGGTGGCGATTCTGACCACGACTTCCTTCAGGAAGAGCTGCCTCCTGTCCTCTCACGCCGCCCTTCTCTCTGGGACTCCTGCCTCCTTGCAGTCATCCTGGAGGGCACCCCTCTCCTCCCTGTAGCCCCCGGTCTGCGCTCTGCGGGCCCCTCTCAGCGCTGGGAGTTTGAGAGGCCCTGCGGGTGCAGGTGATGAGCTCACACTTTCTTCACGTCCGCCTGACTCGAGACCACCCCGTGCTGTGGCCTTGGATGGTTTGTGGGTTTGCCCTCCACCTCTGCAGCTGGCTCGTCTCTTCTTTTTGGGGTTCAGACATGACCACTCACTGTTGTCTGGGATGCCCCATAAACGGGGATGGCGCTGTCTCTCTCTGAACCTCACCACGGGACGCTGCCTCCCCCCAGCACTGTATGGCTCCCGAGCGCCTCCTCCTGCGTTTGTCCGCGATATTCTCGTTGCCACCCGGGGTAGGGCGTGGGGAGCGGTCTTGTTTATGGGCCGCCCAGGAGCCAGGCCCAGACAGGGGCTGTTTGTAAGTCCAGAAGTAGGTTAGCTCCAAAGTCCTCTGATTCTCTTTCCAGGAACGTTTCCACTGGAGACCTCAGGCCAGAGGGACTATTGTTCACTGGAGCAGTAAAAAAAAATCGTCTAAGATGTTCAGAATGCTGCATTAGAAATGCTGGGACGGGAGGAGAGGGGAGGGGCCGCTGCTGGTCGTGGTCTTGCTGCGTGCCCAGGACTGGGCCCTGTGATTTTTGCAGATGCAGCCTCGTGCCCCCCAGCTGCTGTGAGCTAGGGCCCCCATAACTGGGAGCGCTGAGGCTCAGAGGTCATGACGAAGGTCGCCCAGAGGTCAGGCCTTGCTCACTGGCCACTTGGTGCCGTCCACGTGCGTTTGGACGTCGGGCATTCTCGTCTCCCTCTGGCTTCCACAGCAAGAATTCCTTCTGGGGGGCAGTGGGGGTCCTTCAAGTTTTATTAGAGAGCTGCTACCGGCCAGGGCGGGCTTAACACCCTTGCCCTCCAACAGCTCTGTCGAGAAAACTCTGTTTAACAGCTTCTTCTCCTATTCAGGTCAAATCCTAGAACAACATTGCATGGTAATCTGAATCTCTTATAAAAGAGTTCTTAGCATTAGCCTCTGGCCCACTTATCACCAAGAATATGTAATGTGAGAGTCCAGCATCCCCGAAAATGGACCAGCTCCCTCTGAGTTGTTGGGGGGCTCTCTGTGTGCAGGTGCTTTCTCCCAAAGCTCTGGATGCCGCAGTGAGCTACTCCTGGGGCCAGAGCCCCAGCTGAGCGCCAGCCCCGGCTGACCCGCGCGGCAGGAGAGTGTCCTGCCGCGGCACGGTCGTGTCCACTGTGCTTTGTCTGCGGGCGCAGGAGTGGCGACGCTGGGGGCAGGAGGAGTGGCAGCTGGGGTCACCGCCCTTTCTGGGTACGGCTGGGAAGCCCAGACATTTCTCCTGAGATTACTGGGGTGAACACATGGCGAGATCGGCTTGTTCTGTGCTGTCAATCGCTCCGAGTTCTGGCTCCTTGAAATCCCCAGGGTGGTCCTAAAACAGCAGATAGAGTCCCTCAGGGGCCTTGCCCTCGACTGCCCGGGTGCAGCTCGCTCAGAGCCCCTCGGGTGAACACGCACAGCGTGAAACAGAGCAGGCTCGCTGAAAGGGGAGGCGGCAGCCGCCACGCGCGGGCAGAGCCGCACTGCGGTCACTGCGGGGCACGTCGGAAGGCCTCGGGACTTTCCGCCCTCCCGCCCTGAGATTTAACGACGGGCACCTGTGGCCCTGCATGTGCGCCTCGCAGCGGCGTGCGCCTGCGTGAGTGGGAGCACCTGGGCTGGAGGCCGAGGCTACGTGGGGGCGGCGTCACAGACCTGAGAGACGCGGGAGGCGCTCGACGGGAAAGAGCGCGGCAGCGCAGGAGGAAGCAGAGGCAGAGACCCCAAGACCAGAGAGCCCGGGGAGAGTGAAGATTTGCCGGGGACTGGGAGGCCTGCAGCCTCCTGCCCCTTGCCCCCTTGCCTGCCCTGCCCCTGGTTGCCTCACTGCAGAAAGGTCGTTAAAAGCCTGCAAAGGCCTCCGCAGGCTCCAGGACTCGTCCTTACCCGTCTGCTTGAATCGTGGGGACCTGCCTGGTGCCGGCTGGTGCAGCGTCACGCTGGGTCAGGACTCGGGTGCGCGGGGCAGAATCCAGCACCGCGACGGGGGCGTGGGCGAGCGTGTCATGGGAGGGGCTTCCGCCCCGCACCGCCCTCCCGGCGTCCGGAGGCAGCCGACACCCCAGCGGGCTGGAGCGTGGGCCGACTGGACGCCCCCGGCAGCTGGGTTGTTTCGATGCGCAGTGAAGAACTCGCGTCCTGGAGCGCGCTGGCGGCTCCCATCCTGCTCTATCGTGTCTATCTGTGTATCTTGGACAAGCCACGGCGTATCTGCGCCTTCATCGCGTGCGGAAAAATGGGGATGACGTGGCTGTTAGCAAGATGAAGTGGGCTGGTGCCCCAGAAGCTCTGGGGAGAGTCTGTGGTCAGATCCTATCAGCCGCCGCCGCTGCCGCTGCTGTTCTCCAGGTAACGGCCCAGCAGTCAGGCTCTGGCCGCGGAGCAGATGTGGGGGGTTAGACCCTCGCCTGCCCTCCCCCGGTGCTGCAGGGTCTGTGAGGCACGACTCCAGCTGTGTCGGTGAGGGGGTGCAGGTCCCCGAGTTCCGTCCTCTCGTCTAATCGCCGCCGCTGTGGCTCCTGATCTTTTTTATTTTTATTTTTTTTGAGAGTGTGATTAGGACTGTGGGGCCCCCACAAAGCCCCTCTGCCTCCCACGCATTTGCAGGGGTCTGCAGGCGCCCCTGGAGCGGGCTCAAGCACTGCCCACGGCGTCCTGGCACATGATCGTCTGGGCCGAGCCGTTACAGAAGTGCCGTCCCCGGACGGGACAGTGGAGGCAGTGTCACCGCCTGTCCACCTCGGGGCTCACAGTCTTGCTGTGAGGAGGACGGGTTGGGGGCGCTGGGCACGGGCTGCTCTGGGGGGCGACGGACAGATTGTCCTGGGCCTGTCGGTGGGGGCAGCTCAGCAAGTCCACCAGAAACCGCTGACTGGGCACTCGTAGTGGGGGGACCACAGGCCGCGGAGGTGGACGCGACACGTCGGGGGCACGCGTGTGCAGCGGCCATGTGTGTCCATGTCCCTCTCTGGCCCTCCCCGGCCCAGGTGGCCCAGGGCGCGGCCCACGCCAGGCGTGAGCGAGACACACAGCCCGCTGTCCCGGGGAGAAGCCTGGCTGGCTCCTGGGTGCTCTCGGGCCGCTGGACTGGCCAGAGAGTTTCTCACAGCACCACCGGCTCTGCCTCCCCGAAGCGGGTCTCTTGGGCGCTCTGGCCGCCCGGCCGCTCCTGGGGACCAGACCCGTCCCGAGTTCTCTGGCTCTGACTTCCGTTTCTCCGTCCCCCTCCACCCCACCCCTGGCTTCATTGCTTCCCATCTGTCCACATCTCTTTTCTCCATTTTTCTTGGGAAGGACAGATTTAGAAAATGCGATTAGTCTCGTGGCTATTTTGGAGTCGTCATTAATTTTTGTCCCTCTTCGTGTCTCGGCAGCCGTAGCCTCTGTCTCCCCTGATGGATTTGCCGGAGTCGCTCGTAGTCCCGAGTTAACCCTTTGTGTCTGGGACTCGCCTCGGTCCCGAGAGAATCTGGTCCTCCTGGTGGCCTTTTAGGTGAGGCGGCCGTCGGATCGTTCTGGGCTGGAAGGCCACTGCCCGCGCCACCTGCCGCCATCCCAGGGGTCCAGGTCGGGGCTGGATGCGCCTTTGGGAGGTCTGTCTCCCAGTGATGTGTGCGCCCCTCGGGGCCATAGAAGCCCCCGCACTGCCAGCCACGTCTGCAGCTCTGTGTTCTTGGCTCAGGACTCAAGTGCCATAACCCTTCTAGAACCCAGGGAGGTCAGCAGCACCTCCGGGCTGTTTGTGAAGATGGAAACCTGGACGTCCAGGGTGGTCTTCGCGGCTGCACTCCAGAAGCTCATGGGCTGAGGGCCCCAGACCTCCGCGTGCAGGAAGGGACTGCGTGATGCTTTCCCTGTGCCCACAGGGTTGGGCCCAAGCCCCAGGGTGCCGACAAAGGGGCGCGGTCACAGCGCACAGGAAAGTAGGGTCTGCCTCCGAGACACAGAGCGGCTCCCCCAGGGCTCACGGAGTTGGTGCCACAGCCTGTCGGTGCTGCCCAGGCCCGGGCGACGCCCCGCACTCACCAGTGTCTCCCTCCAGGAACGAAAGGGTGGTTGGTCCTCTTGTCCTTCCTTCCGTGTGCGGTGAGCCCAGCTGTGCCCGGACGTGGGCAGTTGGGCCCAGCCCAGCAGCGGGGGGCTACCTCCCGGGCCAGCATCCGTCTGCAATCAGGAGCCTCCGCCGGCATAAGCCAGGGTGGTATTTGCAAAGAGCAGCCGTGTGCGCCTTATTTATTGTGTGGAAAAGAAAACAAATTAAGGCCTTGTAATTATACAGCCAGGCATGTTCTTAAATAAGCGTAAGCAGTCAGAGCACCATTTAGAATATTAATAATTGCACCCCCAGCTCAGAGCCACTGCAGCTTCTCTTCTGGGTCTTGCCCGCTCCTGCCGTCCTTTGTCCGCCCCCCCCGCCCCCCCCATCCCTCTGGCTGGCCCAGGTCTCCCTTGTACCATGGCCACTGTGGAAGCTGCACTCGGGGGCCACGAGCCGCACTCGGGCGAGTGTTCCTGTCACCGCGTCTGCTGCATTTCCTGGCCTGTGGCTAGACCCGCTTTTTCTGGTCCCGCCCCTTAGTTTGGCTAAGTGTGGAGAAGGAGCAGAGTGCTGGGCTGAGGCTGCTGGTGTGGGCTGTCGGCACTTGGCTGCCGACCCGAGACTTGGCCTGCAGACCCTTGGAGCCGCCCGCCTCTCCTCCCTCCTGGGCTTGCCCGGGACTCGCACACGCGGATCCCCTGCAAATCCTGGCCCATTACAGCCCGCCCTTACTGGTGTCGGCTGCTCTCTCACGGGCCAGCTCCCCTCTGCGTCTGATGGAGTTTCTTATTCCTGCTTTCCTGGACTCACGTTGATGGATGTGCCTGGGACACTCCACGCACGTAGTAGGTCTCCCCAAGAACTTGTGTGAAATGGGGGGTGTGTCTGCGTGGGAGTCCTATGGGGGGATGGAGAGGGGGCCTCTCACCTGGGGTGTTCTGTTACGGGAGCCCCTCATGACCAGGGCCGGCCCCCGAGCCTGCTCTGCCAGCCCACGTGGAGTTGTGCTTTGTGGGGATGTCTCATTTAGCACGCGATGTGAGGTGACATCGGAGACAAGGACAGATACTGGATATTTGCACGAAGATGAGTGGACAATGAGCCGTGGTGGTGCCCTGACAGCACCGCAATTACAGACTAGTGGACACCCATAAATGAGGCCAAGGGGGGAGCAGGGAGAGAAGCCCAAAGGGGCAGAGGAGCGGTGGTGGGAGAAGACAAACAACTCACCACTGGCAAGGGAGCCAGGTGATAACAGCGGAATTTCACTGCCCACCTATGCTTGTTAAAAAAAATATTTATTTTTTTTTAAAGATTTATTTTATTTATACATACAAGCTGGGGTACAGGCCAGAGGTGTGGGGCAGCGAGAGGGTTCACCAGAGACAGAGCGGGTAGCAGAACAGGCAGATCAGAAATACACTGCTGAGGGGAGCAGCGGGTGAGGCAGGAGAGGTCTGCCGTGCCATGCAGGACTCTCCCCGGCCAGGCGTTGAACTGCGTCGCCGCTGCCAACAGCTCCACAGCGCAGTGCTTAACTGCTGTGCCACCGGGGAGGCCCTTGTTAAAAAAAAAAATTAAGGCGAAGTCGTAGTCACTGTCACCCCATGTTATTGCTGAGGAAACTGAGGCACTGGCCCGCCGCCACGTGGCCAGTAGTGCTGTAGCGGCTGGACCTGACTCAGACCCGAGGGCTTGGTCTCTCTGCCCCCGCCGTGCCCCCTGGTGTCTGCTGCCAGTCTCAACGCTGCACAGAGAACTGCACCCTCAATGCCCAGCTCCTTCTTTCTTTGAGAGTTTTTGCTATGCCATGAGAGGCAGGTACCAGCATTGGTTTTCCTGGTGACCTTCGTGTCCTTGGGTCACTCCAGAAGCTAACCTGAAAGTAGCTTGAAAACGTTCACGTCTCGCTGGGTTCAGAATCTGTTTTAGGTGCCTGTGGGTGATGCTGGGGTGGGCCCGTGCGCCAGGCAGCAGGTGCTTTGGAACCGTCTCCCTGGGGGGCCTGGGGGCGGAGCGGAGATGTGAAGGCAGGACTTGGTCCAGGTGGACCTGGGAGTTCAGTCTAGTCAGGAAGAGAAAAGTGGTTTTCTTAGCCCAGAGATGCCAATTTGCTCACATCTGCTGGGTGGTGCTGACTGTAGCAGCGGAGAGATGGCTGTGTGCCAGGGATGCTGGAAGGACCTGGGTCTTAAGTTTGTCCTTGAAGGAAGATATGCAGAACTGGATGGGAAAGAGAGGACTCATTGAGTGTGTGTGTGTGTGTGTGTGTGTGTGTGTGTGCGCATGGATGTGTGTGTGCGCGTGTGTGTGTGCATGGGTGTGTAGATGGGTGTGTGCATGGGGGAGAGCAGGGAATGAAGCCAAGAGGAAAGAAATACGTGTGTCGAGCTGTCTGCTAGGTTCTCCTCCAGCAGCCACCCCGTTTGAGGAAGTGATATTCTTCCTATTTGACAAATGAGGACTTGGGCTCAGAGCGGTTATGTAATGTGCCAAGGTCACACAGCTAAAGATAAGGGACTTCCTACCCACTCGTGTCTGCTCCAGAGCTCCTGTTCTTTCTGGTGTATCATGATACAAAGGTCAGGCCACCTCTCTGGAGGGTGCCGTGGCCTCAACTTTCCCCAGCGGAATATTGAAAAATGAGTTCTTCTGGGGGGGAAGAAGGTCTCGCCCTACCACCTTTAGCTTGCCCAGCACAGCCTCCACGCCCCTCTCCCTGGGGATTCAGCACCATGGCCAGAGCCCGGAGCCTCCTGGGCACAGTGAGCTGGGAGCACCTCCCCAGCGGGGCCCCAGCCTGGGTTTTCCCTTTTCTTCTCTCTACCTTCCTGGCAGGGGCTGGCAGCTGCCCTGGGGCCTTAGGAAAGTGTCGGGGGCGTTGAGACAGAGCAGAGCCCGCGGGGCGGACAGACGGCCTGCTCGCTGCCCACCTGCCTGTGGCATCCGGACATGCGGGGGAGGAAGAGTCAGACAGGTCCACGCCCTCCCACCCCCCTGCCCCAGGCCCACCCCAGCGGGGACGACGTTTGGCATTTATGTCTTTGGTTGCCTTGAACTGGGGTGTTGTCTAGGACCCCGGGGCTCCAGAGGAAACTGGGCTGCGCTGGGATTCTGCCTTCCAGGCCAGAGCTCCAGGGTCTGCGGCCCAGGCTGCTGTCCTTGTCCCTGCGGTGCTGGATGGGCCAGCAAGCAGGTTTGCACGCTCTTGGTCCAGGCTGGTCAGAGGGGGCACCTGTGGGGGAGACCATACTGGGTCCCGGGGTGTCCTTGTGGTGAAGTGCCATCTTCGTTGGACAGCACACATGAAACAGTCTCTGACTAGAGGTCAAGGTAGCTTCTGGCGCATGAGTGTGCACACATACACATGTGTGCACATGCAGAGGTGCATGCTGAAGCCGTGTGTCAAGGACCTGGGCTCGGAGCTTGACACCTCGGCCCAGACCCTGTTTCGGCAGTGCCGCTTTGTGACCTTGAACGAGTACCTGACCTCTAAGCCATGGATTCTTTTTTTGGGTAAAGATTTATTTATTCATGCATACAAGAGCTGGGGTATAGGCCAGAGGTAGGGGGGTGAGAGGGTTCCCCAGAGACAGAGCGGGGAGCAGAACAGGCAGATCCACTGAAATCCACTGCTGACGGGAGCAGCGGGGAGACAGGAGAGGTCTGCTGTGCCCTGTGGGAAGCTCCCTGGCTGGGGATCGAACTCAGGCTGCAGTGGCTCTGGATCGCTTCATAGTGCTGAGATCTAATCCCCTGCGCCCCCAAGGAGGCCCCACTAAGCCATAGATTCTTTATCCCAAAAGTGAGAACAAGTCATAACATCCATATGGACCACAAAAAGTTCTGGGGACAATTCAGTGGACTCATAGCTTCAAAGCCGGAAATCCCTAACACCCGGTCTGTGTTACCCATTCTGTCTAGTTCTCAGAAAAATATTTCTGTATAGCAGTTTGCTTTATTCACCTGCTGATTGTTAAGAATTCTGGAAAAATCCCCATAGCGGGGAAAACGACCAGTGAGCTAATGAATTCTTGGCACTTGTGTTCGACAAGTTCTGAATGGAGTTAGATCAGCCAAGGTGGTGCTGGCACAGGAAAGACGCTGAGGTCACTAAGTGCCGGGGGGTGGCGCTTTGTGACATTGGGGCCACGGAGTGAAACCCCCACATGCTTTTCTTGGACAGTGAGCCAAGTGCGAACTGTGCCTTCTGCGTTGTGAAAACACCTGTAAGCGGAAGCACAGTTCACAAATCCTGAGGTGCAGGTCACTCGGGGAGCCTGTGACTGCTGCTGGCTACTCCCCCATCTCTGCTGAGCCTCAACGCAAAGTCCCCATCGGCAGTTCTGTCTCCGTGGATGGTGGCAGGGCCTGGGGAGGGTGAGGAGGCATCTCCTGGGCATCTCCACGAGCCGGGGGCGGGGCTGGCCGGGCCCCCGATAGCCAGTGGAGCTAAGCGTCCTCGTCTTGCCTTTGCTGGCCTGTGCCTCCTGACTCTGCCAGTCTCTGCGGGAGAGGGGCCAGGGCACCGGAAGTGGACGCTGCTTTCCTCAAACAGTGTGCGGAACTGGACGACAGAGGCCGGGCGCTGTGCGTGGTGTAAATTGCAGAAAGCAGCGTGTCGCGGCGGCGGCGGGCGAATAAATTAAAGTCCCAGTGCCGAGGCCGGTCAGAGAGAGGGAGCAGAGCAGCGCCGCCGTCAGAGGGGAAAGGGCGTTTTCAGCTGACGCTGGGAGAGAGACTGAGGTGGGGCGGTGGCCCCGCGGGTCTCTGACTGGAGCTCGGAGGGCCCGGCCGCCCGTGCTGGCCGTCAGGAGGGTGAGGAGGGAGGCCGGTGCTTCTGCAGCCCAGGAGCAGAGTGCTGACCTGGGTTGCGCTTAGCGGAAGTCGAGTCGCGTGGCCTCAGGGGCAGCTGGAGCTGCGGCTGCTGAGCTCTGCGGCTCAGAACGGGCTGGGCTGGGGCAGGTGGACAGGTGGGGACCTGGGACAAGGTTGGGGGGGCCCTGGAATCTTGGGGTTCTGGACGTTCTTCTCCAGGCTGTCTGTGTCTGCAGCTCTGGACTTCAGCAAGTGCCTCCGACCTGCCCTTTCCGGAGAGCAGAAACAGGGAGATCTTAGAGAAGGGCGTGGCCCGGGCTGGCTGCTGGGCGGGATGTGGGGCTGGGGGCTGGCGACTGCACCCCCCCGCGGGGCCATGGGAAGGGTCAACGGGCCTCAAGCAACCTCACAGCCAGGTCTCTTTCCTGGATCCTTCTAGAAATGTGATCAGCGAGCAGTTTCCATGAGACGCTGTGTCTTGTGCGCCCCGACACCGGGCCACCCATGTTCTCGGGTGTGGAGTGGCCGAGTGGGCGCAGGTGACCTGGGCCAGGCGGCCGCGGTGAAAAGGGGCTCGCCTCTCCTCCCGCGCACGCTGCCAGCCATGCTGGGGGAGCACGCAGCTCCAGGAGGAGCTCAGCGAGGTCGTGTCCAAACCGGGACGCTCCTGAGGGAGGGGACATGACGATGGCATTGGGGACGAGAGCTGAGACGGGGTCGCTGGGCGAAGCAGGCGGTGTGGTCCCGCGTCCGCTTGGAGAGCCGACCTGGGTCTTCGCTCGTCCGGAGGGGAGGCGGGTGTCGTGGGCCCGGCCTCCTTCTGGCCAGTTCCTTCCCTGTACCCCTGAGCTCGCCGTCCGGCCCCCGCGTCCTTCCTGCGGCCCAGGAGCTTTGCGGGCTGTAAAGGGACAGGGAAAAGCCCCGTTTGTTAAGGGCCAGGCTACTGGCAGATTATCTGATGGTCTGACAAGTGCCAAAGGAGAGCGCTGACAGGAGTGGCAGCAGGTGAGGGGACCCCAGGAGTCTGGAGGGGGTGCAGGAAGGCCTCCTGAGGAGGGGTCTGTCGGGGAGTTGCGGAGAGCGATTGGGAATTCCAGGCATTCTGGAGGGCGTCGGAACCGAGGGCTCAGCCCAGATGACCTCAGCATCAACACGTGCCGGACGTGGCCTCAGACTGGCGGGTCCATGGTGTGATAGCGAGTAACCCCCGGGGCTGGTACAGGGGGCGGGTTGCTGGTGAGAGGGGCGCCAACCAGACACCACGCGTCCCGGGTGCTGATGCTGGCAGTGCACGAATAGGGGGAGAAGCTTCTAGATGCCTCAGTGGGCTCTGAAGGGGACGCTTGATGTGGCCCGTGGGTGTCCCCCTCCCGATAGTTGGGGTGCCTTTCACCCTGCTGGGCAGGGGGGCCCAGGACCTGGCCGGGGAAGCACGTGCTGCGTGCAGAGGTGGGAGCCGGAAGTCTCCCTGTGTGCCCAGAAGCCCAGGGTGGGGGAGGTGGGTGGGCAGACAGCAAGCCAGGGAGGAGGAGGGAGCTGGGCGTTGCTTCTCAGGCCATCTGCCTCCCCATCCAGGGCTTTTGAATGTAATATTAAAATGTTCCTCATTATTTTCCTTGGATGAGTTTGCTATCCTGATGATATTAATTATTCTTAAAGGTCAACAACGTTCTTTCGAATCCCCTTCTGTTCTATCATGTAATCAGTTAATTAATTGGGAACCATTTAGCATCGTCTGCCGAGCGCCTTGTCGGGTGTGAGTTTGCTGCTCCTGCGGCGGCCCCCTTCCGGCGCCCGTGTTCTCCCCAGGACTGGGGAACTTGAGTGCACCCCCGTGACCCTTCCCTGGCGGAGATCCTGCGTTGTTCGGTCGCTTTGGAGGTGCCGTCTCGCTGCGTGTCCCCTATGAGTCTCCACTGGTGATTGTGGCGGGGCACCCGCGGGTGCTGTGGGCTTTGCTTTACTTCAGTCTCCCCTTCTCATTGGTGGGGACTCCGCTCCAGGACAGAGGAGAGGAGAGCAGCCTCGGGGTGACGCAGCTGTCGCCCGTCCTGCCCTGCAGTCCTGGGGCCACGCGGCTCCTCTCTCAGCCTTTGGTCCAACGCTGAGGATGAACGCGGGGCCTGGCCAGGCCCTGTCCGTGGAGCTGACGCCATGTCCCGTGTCTGCTGCATTTTCCCCGGGGTCCTGGTTCCTCCCCACGTCCCATGCGCGTGCGGCCGGACTCACCGGCGTGTTCTGGGGTTCCCGGCAGGCGTGCGGCAGTGGAAGGCATCCTGCAGGGCTGGCGGGAGCGTCTGGCCACTGGAGGCCCTGGACTCTGGGCAGCTGGCGGAGCTGGGCGGTGCGTGGGCCCACATGATCTCTAAGTACGAGGAGTGTTTTGAGTCTTGATTTAGAAGTTTGAGGGTGGCTTTGGGACCAGAAATATGTAGTCGCAGCTTGTGTCTTGCTGATGTCAGTGAGCTAGGGAATGCCGGTTCCCTGTTACCCTGTTTCGCTGAGAGTTGCGGGTTCTGTGGACAAACCTATTGACGCTGAGTGAGGCCTCATGCTGTGGAAAACGGCCTGTTGGGCCGGGAGGGAGGCGCACGTTTGGCACGAGGCCGCACCCTGTTTTGCTCGCTGTCTAGAGCCTGCTGTGGGGCAGCTTGAGGGCTGGGCAGGAGGGCCGGGCAGGTGGGCAGCTGTGCAGTGAGTCAGCAGCCCAGCCCCACGGCATGACCTGGCCAGGGCCAGGCCCACAGCCCTGGGCTGTCACGTGTGTGATTTTCCCAGACGCTTCTGGGCGTCTCTGGTCCATTCCCTGGGGCCCTGGAGTGGCCGGTGGTGGGAACAGGACAGCCCTTCCCCCACCGAGGCTCCAGGCCCCCCCGGGAGGGAGGGGGATGTTTCCCAGATATGCCTGAGGACAGTCGGCCCTGCCCCAGCGCGCCTGAAAGGTGGGCTCCCAGGGAGACAGGAGGCGCGAGGTCCAGTGCGGGCTCAGCAGCCAGACCGCAGCAGCTGCCCACCAGGAGAGGTGCCCGAGCACCCACTGTGAGTTAGCGGCCTTCTGACACCTGCAGCCAGGCGCTGAGGCCCTACTGCGTGCCAAGCTCAGCGTGTAGGGCTGTATCCACCAAAACTGGGTTCACTGAAGCAGACGGCTGGCCCGGTGCAGGCTGCCGCGGCTCTTGGGGGGACTCCTCTGAGCTGCACGTGGGGAAGGTCTGTGGCCCTGAGTTCAAGGCGCTCCCCGGTCAGGCTGGCTTGGGAGCTGCGCCTGGAGGTTCTGCAGGCAAAACTGTTCGATGTGGTTTCTTTGTTTTTAAAGATTTATTTATTTATGCATACAAGCTGGGGTGCAGGCCAGAGGTGTGGGGCGGCGAGAGGGTTCACCAGAGACAGAGTGGGGAGCAGAACAGGCAGATTGACTGAAGTACACTGCTGAGGGGAGCAGCGGGCGAGGCAGGAGAGGTCTGCCGCGCCATGTGGGATTCTCCCTGGTCGGGCGTTGAACTCGCGTCGCCGCTGCTGACAGCTCCACAGCACAGAGCTCAATCGCTGCGCCTCCAGGGAGGCCCCTCGATGTGGTTTCAAGCCACCTTTTTTGTTTGTTTGTTTTTTAGACTTATTTATTTATGCATGCAAGCTGGGGTGCAGGCCAGAGGTGTGGGGGGTGGGGTGAGAGGGTTCACCAGAGACAGAATGGGGAGCAGAACAGGCGGATCTACTGAAATCCACTGCTGAGGGGAGCAGCGGGGAGACAGGAGAGGTCTGCTGCGCCCTGTGGGTCAGCTCCCTGGCCGGGGATTGAACTCGTGCTGCAGTGGCTGCCGATAGTTTCATAGTGCTGAGACTTGACCCCTGCGCCATCAGGGAGGCTCTCATGCCACTTTCTCAAGGATCATGGATGTTTTCCCCTAGTGCACCAACTGCCAGGCTCTGGGTTCCCAGGAACGCGAGACCCCGGGGTGGCCCGCCCAGGGCAGGGCCTGAGAGAAGAGCATCCCGATCAGAAGTCGAGACACCAGCCATGTCCCTTGCGATTTGATTAGAGAGCATTTGGCTTCGTTAAAGCTCATTTAATGAACCATCCGGGGTAATTTAGTTGAATAAAAATGGCTCCAATGGCTTTAAGCCCCTCCCCCGGCCCCCTTCAGAGATTTAATTGAGAGAAAAGCAAACACATCAATGATGTAAACAATATTTCTTGGTCTTCGAGAGGGAAGTGGGGGCAGCCCCGACCCTCCTTTCTGCGGGTGCTGGCTGTTGGGCTGTCTTGGTGGTGGTATCAGGTGGGGGGACCGGATTGCACGGTGCTGCCCCCTTCCATGTTGGGGGGCTTGGTGGGCCCCTTGCTCTCCTCACCTGGGCTCTGGGGTGGCCTGTGCGGCTGTCCACTCCAGCCGAGAGCGCTGCTGGGGGCTCCTGTTAGTGGACTGGCGGCCACGGCTGCCCTCCCAGCACCTCTGTGGCCTGGGCGCGGACACCAACTTGGGGTGCCCCCCTCGACCGCTCGTCCAGATTCCTCCACATTCTCAAGAGGATGTGGGGGCCAGGGAGGGCCTTGGCCCTTCCCAGGGAGGCTGGTGGGGAGAGTTAGACGAGGACAGCGGACGGCTGGGGATCGGGCCGAAGGAGCCGGACGCGCACCGTGAGCTGGCAAGTCCGGCCGGGCCTCGGGGCTGTGCTCATCGCTGAGCCCTGGGTGCTCAGGCGGCAGCTCTGGCAGCGCGGGAGGGGAGGCTGGCGTGGGGGAGGCCCGCTCCTGCTCCCGGCTCCTGGCCTCGGCTCCGCCGGCCGCCAAGCCCCCCCACCCCCGTCTCTAGCCGGGAGACCCACGCGCCTTCCGGGCTCAGGGTCCATTTATGGACGGGCCTGAGCACAGCCCCAAAGGAGGTGGCAGCGGGGACACGGGATTCATCTGCTTGGCCTCTCTTGGCAACGGGGCCATCTTGAGGGACTCCTTCGGGCCACAAAGGCTCCCTGGGGTAGAGGGGACACCCTCAGCATCCGGGCTCCAGCCTGCTGCGTGTTGGCACTGGGCGCTGTGCCAGGGGGCCCTTTTCGCCCAGGGCTTCGCGCAGAAGGGTCCCCTTGGCCCTGGTCCTCGGGCCCCAGTCCAGCTGGGTGTGCCCCTTGACCACAGAGGTCCAGCCGTGGCACCGTCGCTCACTCCTTGCGCTCCAGGGAGAGAGCCGGGGCAGACAAAGGGGGTGTGCCGGCATCTGGGGCGGAGACGGGGCGACGCCTTGGGGCTTGGCTTGGGGAGCGTGTGGGTGCGTCTTCTCGTAAGGTCTCCTCAAGCTTGTGCCAATGTCGGGTGGCTCGGACACTGGCCGCTGACCCCGGAAAGGTCAGAGACGGTGATGATAGATCTGTGTGGGCAGCGGCTCCGGGCAGAGACTGCTGCGTGGCCCGAGGCCGGACGGCTCTTAATGACTTCCTGATGAGCAGGTGGCCGGCTGCTCGGTGACCGGGACAGGCGAGTGCAGCGGACACTGGCTGGACGGCGGTCGGCGGCCGTGGGTTCCGAGCGGGGTGGGTCTTCGCGCCCTGAGGCCCAGCCGCCCCCTGCACCCCGAGCGTCATAAATGGCTGTGGGGCCTGCCGGCTTCTCCTGGGGTGACGGTGCCTTCCTGCCTTCGTGTGTAGGTTTGTCTGGGCTGGACGCGTCTGCTGGGGGCAGGGGGCACAGTTGCACGGTTGGGGGATGTGTGTACCTGCAGGTTTGCACGTCTGGGTGTTGATTGCCAGTGTCCCTGGGCATGTCGCCGGCTGCCAGCCTGGAGTTGAGGGTGTTCAGGGCTGTTCTGCTTTGGACAGCGGCCCTGGGGCAGGGGCTGCGGCAGCCAGGCTGCCTGTGTGGGTGCTGTGCTGGGGGAGACCGTGAAGCGGCCTGGGGGTGCAGAGGTGCGAGCAGGGGAGGCTGGCCTGCAGGGGCTAGGGGCGGCCCTTGCCCTCCAGCAGAGGAAGGCGTCTCGGCCTGGCAGGTGGCCGGCAAGGGGAGAGGACCGTGTGGACACGCCAGGGCTCCAGGGGCGGGGCCCGGGGGACCTTACTGCTCCAGGAGGGGCTTGGAGGGCGGCGAGCTGCACCCAGCTTCTCTTGGGGCAGGAGCCCACCCCCCCATGCCAGGTGCTCCGGCCCCGGGCCCAGGCTAACTTGTAATAAGGAGATAAAGTGCTATTTCTGATTCTTTATTTGCCCAGAATGCCTGTTATTTTCTTTCTTTCAGAATCCAATTTTCTCTTGACATTTCTGCCTAATGTAGCAAAACATGACCTTTGGGAAAGGACATTGCTGGCAGCCTGCTCCCTGCCTCGGGCTCCCCAAGAGTGTGGGGCCCCCCGGGAGCCGAGCCGGGGTCCCCTTCACCTGGACGGCTCCTGCGTCCCCGCTGCCCAGTGTGCTGGTGTCCCCCTGATCAGGTTCCACGGGCCCCCTGCAGCGGGAATCCCAGCTGCTGACTCAGGTGCCCGCTCAGCTTCAGGGCTGAGGCTCGAGGGGGTTGGCGCCGGCTGCGCCGGCTGACTGTCCTGCGGTCGCTGTTGCTGGGGGTAGACAAGGCTTCTCCCGAGATGAGTCGCTCACACTTCGAAACATCACAGAGGTTAATAGCTTGGTACTGAACCCCCTTGCCCTGGACCCCGAGTTCTGCGCTCCAGGCGGGCACGTGGTGTGAGGTCAGCAGGCCATGGGGCCTCGATTCGACCCCTGCTCCCCCTCCCTTCGGGGTCTGCACCCCAGAGGCTCTCCTCAAGTGTCACCAAAGAACTTCTCTGCACCCCTTTCCTTCTGCCTTGGGGGGGAACGGAGAAAAGTAGGAATAAGAAGCACCTTTCTTGGGGTTTGTGTGAGCTTGAAGGTGTGTCATGGTTTATGTGCCCTGTCAGGCACCCCAGCGCCCCGCTGCCCTGCAGAGGGGTAGGGGGTCAGTAGGGGGCTGGGGGGTCTCCTAGAGACAGCCTGGGGTTGAGGACTCTCAGTGCCGGGAGAGTGGGGCAGTGAATTTGGGGGACCTCTCCCGGGGTCCCTTCCTTCTCCGCCATCCCCAGCACATTTACAAGCTGCCAGGACATCAGGCTGCTCCAGGGAGAAGTGGGGCCCTGTCCGAGGCTGCTCCGGTGTGTGGGTGCCCCTGGGCGCAGCTGTGCCGGCTCCCTGGCTGCCACCTGCCCCAGGCCCGGGCCGTTTCTCCGTCCGGATCTAACCGCATCTCTAACTTAGAGTGTGGTGTGAGGTGCAGGCTCTTGAGCCCCCCCAGCCCCCCCATGTGACCCTGTGCAGCCTTCGGGTCCCTCCCCTGGGTCCTCCCCTCCCCCCAGCCACCTGTGGGAGCTCCCTCCAGCCCCTCACTCCCCACCTGCTGTCTGCAACAGGCTCCTGCTTGGCCTGCCCTGGTCCCTCCACCTCAGATTTTTAAAAGTGATAATTGGATGATGTCTCGCCCACACAGCCCCTCCCCCACGCCTTCCACCCTGCCTTCGGATAGAATCAGACCCCTGCCTTGGAGGTCTTCCGCCTGTTGCTCCAACCGACCACTCTTGTTACTGCCTCCATGGCTCCTTGCTGGCCCTGCTTCCTCTCCGGCCTTGCTCTTTGCACCACCTGGAACACTCCTCCCTGAGCCTGGGGGTCTTCCCCACTCTTCCTATCTCAGCTCCAACACCCCCTCTGGGAGGTCACCCCTGCATCTCCAGGCACCTGTGCCAGCCTGCTCCCTTTTCCAGTTCTGTTACTTCGCTGCTTTGTTTATACCTTTCCTCCTACTTACCAGGAGCTGAAATCCTCTTGCCTATTCTTCTGTCATTTGAATTTAAGTTCTAGAAGGTTCTCACCCGTCACCTACCCCTATTTCTCAGTACGACTGATACCTGTCACGGCTGTCACCCAGGCGCAGGTGCGTGTGTGAGCACCCTCGTGTTCAACCAGCAGCTGTGTGTGCATTACCAACTACATGTTTAGCACACACACGCATGTGCGTGTGGGTGTTCCCCTGAGTGGGTCCTTACCGCCGCGCTCTCAGTGGTTGATGATGGCTCCTGGGGTCCCACTTCAATTTCAGCAGGTCTCGCTGCTGCCTTTGAGGACTGTGAACACATCACAAGTTGTTAGCTTAGACTGGCACAGTAATAACGTGGGTGCAGCTTCTTTTATTCTGAAGACTGATGGCTACTCTCCCCCCGAATGTCCTAACGAGAACAGTTAAATCACTGAGGGGGGAGCTGAAGTGTGGGCAGGGGCTGATGGTTTGATGGGCAGTGGGTATGTTTTTGGGGGGCAGGGTCAGGCTGCAGGCTGGAGATCACCCGCAGGCTTCCTGCACCCATGTGGATGTTACAAATGCTTGTTGGTGAGGGGGACATAGCCTCAGCTGTGCAAGATGAGAAAGGCCTAGAGACCTTCAGTCCAGCCTGATGCAGAGTTAGTGATTCTGTACTGGTGCTTGGACACTTGTGACCAGGGTAAATCTCATGTTGAATGGTCTTGCAAAAAAAAAAAAAAAAAAAAAAAAAAAAAGGAGGGGAGACACTTTTAGAGGTGAAAGCTAAGTTTATGGAGTTGTTTATGGTTCTGGCTTCAAGGAGCAGACTTATCTTCAGATTCATCAAGAGGGAGAGTTAAAGAAGGATGGCTACTTTGTATGTTAATGGTATCCCAGTAACAGTGATAAAGGATGCCTGTTGGTTTGTGTTCCTGTGGGGAGGGGGAGGCTGTCCAAAGCCTCCCTTAGCTTTTAGTGCAGCAAGAGGATGTGGGAGGTGGACCAGGAAAGTGTCATTGTTTTTTTAAAAAATTATTATTGATAAAATTTGGCTCTCTGAGAGCTCCCAGCATCCTCTCCCAGTGCGGCCCGACTACTAGCAGACGGATTAGAGCCAAGGAGCCAAAGAGCCACCCAGCCAGGCTCCGCTGATGCGACCAGCTTCCTCCCCTGGGCCAGGCCCACCCTTTGATGTCTCCTTTGTTATCCATCTTGCAGAAACCTGTCAAGTAACCGGCTCACCACTCTCTCGTGGCAACTCTTCCAGACGCTGAGTCTCCGGGAACTGTAAGTAGGGTTTCGAAGACCTTCCCAGTGGTAGACAGGTGCAGAGGTTGGGCGGGGAGACCTGTGGAGCTGGGTGCCCCTGAGGCTGGGTGTATAGCTGAAGGGCTCCTGGGCTGGATGACTTGCCGTGTCCATGTGCAGCCATCAGTAATAAGTGTCACAGTGGAGTGTCTTGTTCATTTGTAATAGACGCTTTCATGACGTAGCACTTCTAGATGATCGGGTGTGGTTTCATTTCTACAACGTTAGCTTTATCATCACAAGTGTCACGGGAGGTCGGTATTACTACCTCTCACATAAAGTCTCTCTACCCTTTAAGGTGAGGGGTCTGAACCCCAGAGCAGCAGCCAAGGGCACCCTGCCAGGGGTTGGCAGAACCAGGACTTGGACTTTGGGTTACGTGTTTGTCACCGTCTGTGAACTGCAGCCCCTGGGATTGAGTGCAGGCATCGGGAGGGGCCAGGCCACGTGTTCATTCCATCTGCCGTGCACCACCCAGCCTTGCTGGTCCTGGGGCCGATCAGCACAACCCCTGTCCTGTTAGCGTGTCATGCAAGCACGGGTTGGATGGATGAGTGAAACTGGTGACCACTGCTGGAAAAAACAACCGGCTGTTGTGTGAGTCATCAGGGTCATCTGTGTGCACGAAGGCAGCGTATCGCGTTGAGCAAATCAAGGAATAAATTGAAGAGGAATTGAGGCATGAAGTTAGGGAGTCAGGGTTCCAGAGGCACTGATCATGTGTTCCATTTTCCTTGAGACTCAGATCCCAGTGCCCAGAGTCCAGCTCGCTTAACTGTTTTTATGCAGAGGCCATGGCCTTCGGTCCTGGCCCGCCTGTGCCGTGGGCTTGTTACCTGCGCCCCTTCACCTGGTAGGACCTGAGGTCACAGATCTTATTCTGACCTAGCTGGTCAGGGAGGGGAATAGTCACATTCAGTGTCCCGACAGCCACTCCCCACAGTAGCCTGTGCACCCCACTCATTCCCAGGTACTTAGGTGGCCACCCAGGGGTGGGAAGTACAGGTGGCTTCTTTGTTGGGGCATTCAGGACAGAACTGCTATGGGCCTTGCCTTTCCTGGGGGCTTCCCATCCCTCCAGGTGCCTCCTCTGATTTGGGCACAGCAGGCTTAGCAACCAGAGTTCCTGAGTCACAGGCGGCTGAGACCCAGATGAACACCAATAAAAATTCCCCCCTGAGCCTGGGAAAGGTCAATCCACACCTCCATGTTTATAAAGCACTGAAAACGAGACCATCCAGATGCCCCACCGCCAGGCTACATCCATCTCTGCAGGTGCACAGGTGTAGAGGTAGATTAACACGGCCGCCAGGGTCACTGACCGCAGAGACCTTACTCTGCCCACCATCTATCAGATTACCTGTGTTATTAATTGACTGCTGATCACAATTCTGTAAGATACGAGTTACCCCTGTTACTATACCTCCGGGGGCATGAGGCACTTAGCCAGGTTAAGTATCTTGCTGAGAGTCACCTTTAAGTAAGGGTCACCACACGGACTCAGGCTTGGCCGCTGTGCTCCGCTGTCTCCCGGCTTCTTCAATCTGTCTCCAGCCTGAGGATCTATCGTAATTTTCAAGGTGCCCAATTGCAGTTCTTCTTCAGCTGTCCTAGGCGGATCGGGGTCCTAGGAGCTATGTGGCTGTCCTGGCTTTCCTGGAATGCCCGCCCCTTCCTCTGCGGGGGGCCAGGGCCAGGGCACCCCCAGGGGACAGCTGGGCCTGCTGTTGGCTGAATTGTCGAGAAAACCTTCGGTGTTCCTAAACACACTGCTGGCTGCCAGATCAACGGTGCGCGGCCCGGCGACCTGTTTCAGGGAGTTTTAGAAACAGTTGTTCCCTGGATATATAGTTAAAGAGAATGCTAGATTTCTCCCAGAGGATCATGGGATCCAGCATTCATCTTTGCCTGGATCAATACGTCGGTGACTCGACGTGACTTATGGAGAACCAAGGCGCTCCCGGAAGGCAGGGTGAGCGCCGCCTTTTCCACTGGGCATTTTATTCTATCACATTGTTCAAAAGAAAAAATTATGTTGGGAAATAAAGACCCTCACCCCACCCCAGGAGCCACCACCCTGGGGATGGGGGGTCTGTTTTTCTGAGGAAGCTTTGAATGGCACGAGTGGAAAATTTATCTTTTGGCTGGAGGGGCCATGGGCTGGCTCCTCGCTGTGGCCATGATTAAAATCCAAACAATCGGCTCCTGGCACGCGGAGAGGGGGCAGCGTTCTCACGTCCGAGTCCTTGATTACTCCGCACGGCGCCATCTGCCACGAGGCGTCCAGGCTGCCAGCGCCTGCCCGCCCATCCCGGGTCTGGGGCGTGGGGACAGGAGACTTCCAGGAAGACAGAGTCCCGGCCCTGGAGGAGGGAGCTGGGGTGATGGCCTTGGGCTGCGGCAGCTGGACGGCGCGGCCAGGACTGTGTGGCTCTGTGCCACCTTCTGCAGGAACAGGAGGGCTGGCGAGGACAGCCAGCTTCCTGGCTGGCTTCTCAGCACGCACATTCCGCCATCGAGGGCGTCCCTGTCTGCCCCGCCAGCTCTCCCTGCGAGAGGGTCCTTGCTGCAGGGCGGGTGCAGGTCGGACTCCCCAGGGGAGGGCTGAGGTTTTTCCGCTTTTCCAGAAAGAGAAGGAAGACTGCCCAGCGCCCGCTGTGACGAGAACCTGCCGTGACGAGGCCTGTCCTGCCAGGAGGGTCTCAGGGCCGGTTTTGCAGATGAGGCCGTGAGGCTCGGCCATGGCTCAGAACTGGTCCAAGATCCCACGGCTGGTGAACATGCCGCTGGAATTAGCGCCGAGGTCCTGAGCGCCGTGGCCATACCCAGGGCCGCGTTCCCAAAGGCCGGGGCTCTGTCCCCAAGGGCCCGGTGCAGTGAGCCTGGCCTGCGCCTCGGGGGCTGCCCTGAGTGGCCGCACCCCGGAGTGAGTGGGGAACCCTGGCCAGTGACAGTCCCTGAGCCCTGTCCTGGGCCCTCCTGGCTTTTGCGAGCTGCCGGCTATGGGCAAGGGCCGCGCCCCTGCTGCGATCTCTTCTCCTTGCGCCTTTCAGCAGACAGGAGGCAGCTTTCAAGACCTGCCTCGGAGATGCCGGCACCACTCCAAGGACCTGGTTGGAGAGATTTTCCTTGGCATTACTCAGTGCTCCAGAAGTTTCTGATTGTGGCAAGATGGTGTTTTTTCCCTACAGAGAGGACTAGAACTGTCCGTCCGGAAATCAGAGGGAATGTCTTAGTGCTCAAGAACGAGTTAGAGAGAAAAGGAATTTTATTCCTGAGACTCGCTTTGGGGGAGGCGAGTGGCACCAGTGGCACAGAAACCCCCAGAACACCCGAGGGCCTCCCTGCAACTACACTCGTGGTGTAGACGCGATTAAGACAGATGGGAACAGTTCATTTTCTTAAAAGCAAAGTGATAATTACCTCCAATGTAATTGGCAGATTTAATTGACTTGGTAAAATATTAACTGGGTCTTGGGGTGGACGTGGGCTGCTCGGGCAGCTCCCAAGCCCTGTCTGGTTGCAACCACTGTCCATTGCTCTTGGAGACTGCCCTGGACAGTCCTGACATGGTGGTGTTGTGGGAGTAATGATTTCTGGCCTCTCTGCAGCCCCCCATAATGTGCAGAGCCCCCATTTCACAGATGTGGATGCAGAGCCTTGGAGAAACCCTCCTGGCTAGTTCCTTTCCCGGGGCTGCCCTGCCTTCCCCAGTCACCACAGACTTGGTGGCTTAATACAGTAGAAAAGAATCGTCTGTCTGTCTTGGAGACCGGAAGTGTGAGTTCAAGATGCCAGCAGGACTGTGCGCCCCTCCAAGGCACCGGGGTTGCTCCTACCCTTTCCCGGGCCCAGCTCCTGGGGCTGCCCTGCCTGGGGCTCTGCCTGGCCTTCCCAGGCCCTCCTCAGCCTCTGTCTCAGTCTCTCCAGCTTCCCTATATAAGAAGTGGCGGCCTTGCCTTTGGGGCCCACCCTCAATCCAGAATGAACTCTTCCCACCACCCATAACTGGATCACAGCTGTGAAGACTTGCCAAGTCAGGCACCCAGGAGTTGGGTCAGGATTGGACATATTTGGAGGGGACCCCGCAGCCCACCCGTCTGCTGCAGCTGCCCAGCCTGCCCGGTCGAGTGTCCACTCTTCCCACACTGGACAGTGCCTCTCCAGGCGGCCTGTGCCGGCCCTTTGGGCAGACTTCTCTCTGTGGTCTGGGTCCAGGATTGCCTCTGGCGGTGCCCCCACCCATCCATCCACCCACCCGCATGTCTCTCTATCCTTCCTTCCATCCACCCAGCCATAGGCCCTGGGGATACAGCAGTATCCTGACCTCAGTGGAACTTTTTATTTGGGAAGACAGATAATAAGCAAGCAAGCAAATGAATATGTACGGTGATGCCAGGTGGAGACAAATACCAGGAGGAAGATTATAGCTGGGCATGGACTGGCAGTGTTCGGGCAGGGGAGGGTGGTGGCATTTTTAAAGAGTGTGGTCAGAGAAGGCCATGCAAGGGAGCCAACAAGCGTGTTATGGGTGAGAACTCTGCAGACCCGAGGGACAGCAGGTGCAAAGGCCCTGGGGCAGGCATGTGCTGGTTTCCCCAGTGAACTCAGACAGCAAGATCAGTGTGGCTGAAGAGGAGAGAACAGTGAGGTGAGAGATGAGGTTGGAGAGGTGATAGAGAGGGGCTCCCACCCATGGGCCTTTGGCTATGACTTTCAGTGAATTGGGCAGTCGTTGAAGGGTTTTTTAGATTTTTTAAAAAGATTTATTTATTTATGCATACCAGCTGGGGTGTAGGCCAGAGGTGTGGGGTGGTGAGAGGATTCACCAGAGACAGAGTGGGGAGCAGAACAGGAAGATCTACCAAAATACACTGCTGAGGGGAGCAGCAGGGAGACAGGAGAGGTCTGCTGCGCCATGTGGGAAGCTCCCTGGCCGGGGATCGAACTCGTGCTGCAGTGGCTCTGGAGAGCTTGATAGTGCTGCGCTTAACCGTTGCACCACCAGGGAGGTCCCTGTTGAAGAGCTTTGAGAACCCCAAGTTAATGCATTCGAAGGGTCTCTGCCACATGAGTTAAGCGGAGTAGATTTTTTTTTTAACAAATGAGTTTATTTGTTTGAAAACTAAATAAATTCACAGACATTTGAGCATTTTTCCTCCTTTCGAGCCCTGCCGAGCTCCTTCTCCCCTGCAGCGCAGGCGGGCACCTCCGCCCCGGGAGGGAGCGGGCCGCCCTCAATTCAGGAGCTCCCTCCCCCTCTCTCATCCGCAGGAGACTGGAGCAGAACTTCTTCAACTGCAGCTGCGATATCCGCTGGATGCAGCTGTGGCAGGAGCAAGGCGAGGCCAAGCTCAACAGCCAGAGCCTCTACTGTGTGGGCGCCGACGGCTCCCAGCTCCCCCTGTTCCGCATGAACATCAGCCAGTGCGGTGAGTGCACGGCAGAGGGCCCCCCGGCCGGCCCTGGGCCCTGCGCTGGGCCCAGACCTGACTCAGCACGGCAAGGCCGGTTCCGGGAATGCGAGGGGTCCAGGGCCCCTGCTCATCCGCCCAGATTCCTTTCTCCTGAGCTACTCGCCAAGGGGTGTGCAGGGGTGTGTCTCAAGAGTGGCTCTGGGCCTCCCGCATCAGAGCACCCCGAGTGCTTTAGAAAAGCAGATCCTGTTCCCAGCTGGGTCAGGAGCCGACTGCCTGGGGCAGGGCCCGGGAAATCTGAATTTCTGGGAAGCACCCCTGGGAGTCTGCACCTCGAGACGGGCGCCCAAAGGGGAAGCTGCCCTGAGACTTTGCCGCTAGAACTGCCCGCCTTGGGCAGCCCCCTCCCTGCCCTGGGAGAGTCCAGCTGCGTGGGCGGAGTTCTCAGTCGTGCTTTTGGGGGGTGGGTTATGTGCTGGGGCCGAGGGTCTTCCCAGAGCCCAGGCGGCCTGTGCGTGGGGGGTCAGAAAGGCCCACGGCGACCCCGCGGGCGAGTTGGTTGTAAGTGTGTGTGCCCGTCCCCTCCCAGACCTCCCCGAGATCAGCGTCAGCCATGTCAACCTGACCGTGCGGGAGGGGGACAACGCCGTCATCACCTGCAACGGCTCGGGCTCGCCCCTGCCCGACGTGGACTGGATGGTCTCCGGGCTGCAGTCCATCAACACCCACCAGGTAGGCCGCAGGCTCGGCCCCACCCCAGGCCCGTGCGCGTGACAGGGCTCCGGCGGGGGAGCGGCGGGCGTGTGCTCCGTCAGCCCCCCTTGCCTTGCCCGTGCCACTCGGCCTCTCTCCCCGGCGGGCCCCTCTGTGTCGGGGTGCGCCGCCCTCATTCCCAGGGCCACGCGGGGATCCCCTGGGCTCGTGAGATGGAGCGCTCGGCAGGGTCGGGCTGCGCGGCCTTCTCATTCCAGGAGGGGCTTGGGGGCGGTGCGGGTGGTGCCCGGAAGTGACCGCTGCCTCCCGCTGGGACTGCAGACAAACCTGAACTGGACCAACGTGCACGCCATCAACCTGACGCTGGTGAACGTGACGAGCGAGGACAACGGCTTCACGCTCACCTGCATCGCGGAGAACGTGGTGGGCCTGAGCAACGCCAGCGTCGCCCTCACTGTCCACTGTGAGTGGGCGCTGCGCACCAGGGCCTGGGCAGGGCTGGGGCGGGCCAAGCAGGGGGTGGGCCCGGGGTGGGATGGTCTGCGGGGACAGGGAGACTCATGTGGGGAAGACCGGGGACGTCACCCCGGAAAGGGTGTCCCCCAGGAGATGTTGGGGCCCCGACTCGGAGGTGCCTTGGGCGTTCTCCTAAGTCGGCCCAAGTTGTCAGACCCCGACAAGGTGGGCACCTGCCGGTGGGCTGGGTCTGGGAGGCAGACCTTGGTTCTGCTCTTATGGGGTGAAGGGGAAGACGCCCTGGGCCTTTTTGAGCTGGGTGGGGAGCCGGGGTCTCTGTTCCCCGAGGAGGGGCTCTGGGACACAGGCCCCCTGCCCCGGGCTTCAGCCACCGCCTCCCCGCAGACCCCCCGCGAGTGGTGAGCCTGGAGGAGCCCGAGGCGCGGCTGGAGCACTGCATCGAGTTCGTGGTGCGGGGCAACCCGCCGCCCACCCTGCACTGGCTGCACAATGGGCAGCCGCTGCGTGAGTCCAAGATCATCCACGTGGACTACTACCAGGAGGGCGAGGTCGCTGAGGGCTGCCTGCTCTTCGACAAGCCCACGCACTACAACAACGGAAACTACACCCTCATCGCCAAGAACCCGCTGGGCACGGCCAACCAGACGATCAACGGCCACTTCCTCAAGGAGCCCTTTCCAGGTGAGGCCCCGGTGCCAGCCGGGGTGTGCGGGGGGGGCGGGGGGTGGAGACGAGAACCGAGTCAGCTCAGGTGCTGATTGCCCAGGAGCCAGAAGGCCCCGAAACCTCGCAGCCATCACCAGTGTTTTTTTTTTTTTAAAGATTTATTTACTTATGCATACCAGAGCTGGGGTGCAGGCCAGAGGTGTGGGGGATGAGAGGATTCACCAGAGACAGAGTGGGGAGCAGAACAGGTGGACGTACTGAAATCCACTGCTGAGGGGAGCAGCAGGGAGATAGAAGAGGTCTGCTGCGCCCTGTGGGTCAGCTCCTTGGATGGGGATCGAACTCAGGCCGCAGTGGCTGGTGATAGCTTCGTAGCGCTGGGACTTAACCCCTGCGCCACCAGGGAGGCCCAACCACCAGCATTATGTACAAACTAGGTACATCTTTGGTTTTCGGTCACTGTCACTGTGAAAACCAGGGTGCCCCCACCCCACAAATCCACGGCTGTGCAGAGAATGGCAGACTGGGGTGGCAGAGAGCATAGGGCTGGTGTGTTGGGTGAGGGCACTGAGGACCTTGACCAGCCCTGTACTGGCTGGGGGTTGCCTCCGCTGGCCCGGTGAAGGGCGCAGGACACACTGTGCATTGAAGTGAAGGCACAGAAAGTGAAAGTGAAAGTGAAAGTGAAAGTGATCTCTGGGTGGAGAGCACATGCATCACGCTTCCTCACGGCCCACAGTGATGGCATGGTGACCGTCAGGGACAAGGGACTTGGGGTGGCTCCGGCTTAAGCCCATGCTCACCCCACAGGAGAAGGGAACCCCCCTCTACCTGTGACCTCACGCAGGGCCTGGAGGTTCTGCGTGCTGGTGTGCCTCTCCTCCGCCTAGCTCTGAGGGGAGCCATGTGAGGGGCTGATGCCCTCAGCCTCCTGCTTGCGGCGTCGAGTGGGCTTGTCGAGTGGACGGGGCAGTCACTGAGTAAAGCAAGCACTAGGATTGGGTGCTTGCAGGATGATTCTGTGGTTCTCTGTCATGGCTAGGACATGCGAATCCTTTCCTGGAGTGGAGGAGAGAACACCAAAAGCGCTGAGCAAAGGGGTTGCTCTGTCTCTTGATGGGGTCAGCAGGGGAACCCCTCTGTCCACGAAGCCATGTGCGTTTGATCCCCTTGGTGACCTGTTGGGAGGGACTGCTGGGCCTCCCAGAAATCAGAAGCCCCAATGAGATAAGTGTCGCACACGCACACACATGCACACACACGGACACGCACACGCACAGAGGGAAGTGAAGCCAGCTAGCTCGGTGCCATCTCTGTACCGTCACAGCAGACAGGGAACCCAGCACGTAGCCGCTCCGGGGCCTCATTTATCTCAGTGCGGGGAGCTCCAGGGCGAGGCCCGGAGAGTGGAAATGGAGAAATGAGGCTGCCGTGAAGCTGAGGTCTCCCGCGACTCCCGACGACGGAGTCGAGCCTGGGGATGGGCTCGGACGTGCTGCTGGAGACCCCGCCACCCCTCTCATGCCCCCATCCCCGTGCCGGGGGAACGCCGGGAACCTCCCAGAGCCTGCTGCCCCCGTTCCTTCGGGAGCTAGAAGGAAGCGGCCTCCTTGCGGAGCTGGGGTCTGGGGGCTCGGGCTGGTCTGGGGAGACGTGCAATGCTTGCACCCCACCCCGTGTGTTTCCGCCGTGCCTTGGTGTCCTGGCCCTGGTGTTGCAGCCCGCCGCTGTGCTCGGGGCGGAGGGCGATTCTGGGGTGCCATCTTCTTCCAGTGTGAAGGTTTGACCCCCCGAACTTAGAGAGGCGCCTGGCCCACAGCCAGACTCAGGTGCTTCTCGGCCTGTGGCCGCTTCAGGCTGCGTCCGGCCGAGCAGCTAAGCCCCGCGGGCCCGTGGGCGCTCACAGACTAAACTCGGCCGCAGCACAGGCTGACCGGGAGTATCGTCTCGTACGGAGGGGCCTTGGGGGGCGTCAGCAGGTCAGGGTGAATTCTGAATTGAGATGGCACCTACTTTCTCAGGCTCTGACGCCTAGATTGGAGTCCCTTCTCCGCCTTCCTCCCCCCACGGCATCGATTAGGTCACCCACAGTTTAGGAGAGGGTGGGGACATGAAGGGCTTGCTCAGGAATTTGGAGAAAGCGCCACTGCTCCCCCCAAACACTGCGAAGTGGAGGCAGACAAGCAAGGCGCCAGCACGCGCTCACGGTGAGCACTTTCTCGAAGGCTCCTGCCCGCAGCGCCTTCCCTGACGGCCAGAACCGGGCTGGAAACCCTTGGCTGGGCAGCGGAGACATCGCCACCTCCTGCTGCAGAGAGGGGACATCCATTCTCTGCTTTTGGGGAGACAGCGTTGGGCGAAGCAGATTCTCAGAGCTGCTGATTTTCAATTCAAAGCAATCAACAGCCTTGGCATGCGGGGCTGTCTGTGTTGGCCCACAGCACCAGCGTGGGTTTTAGGCCCTTGGGGCCCTCGGCTTCCAGCAGGTCCCGGCGCTTTCCCCTGCCATCTTCTCCCCGTCTCCGATTCGCGGACCCCAGCGCGCCGGCCTGTAGCTGCCCCGTCTTTTTATTCTCTTTCAGTCTGGGGTGGTCCCTCACCCTGGCGCGTCGCCCCCCATCCTGGGGTTTGGAAGGATGCTCCCTGGGCAGCTTGTGGGCTGTCCCCAGTTGGGTCTGCGGGATGTTTTCTCACGATTAATGCGTCGTGCTTCGTTCTGGGCAAGAGCCCCAGGGAAGGGCGCGGTGGCCTCTTGCTGCTGGTGACCCCACCGCGTGCTGCTCACGGTGCTTCTGCGTGTGCCCGCGCACGGTGCCCGTCTGCCCCGGGCAGCTAATGAGTCGCGTACTCTGAGGCGTGTCGGTGTCTGTTCCCCTCACTCTTCCTCACAGTCACTCGGTGCTCGCGGAGAGTTCTGGTCCGAAGCAGGTATTGCCGGCGCCTGTCGAGGGGGGCCTCCGTTTCCCCCAGTCCTGCTGCTCTGCTAAGTGGGGCTGCTGCGAGGGGGAACTCCCTCTCTTCCCTTCCATGTACTCACATTCTTGTTTCCTTCACTGCTGGCTGCTGGACAGTGGCGGTGGCCCGTGGCTCCCCGCCCACGTGTGGCTCACGTGGGTTAACCTGGGGCCGCTGTAAGAAAGCACAAGACTGGGGGACTTAAGAACAAGAGATTTATCTTCTCGCAGTTCCGGGGTGAGCTCTCATCCGTCCAGGTGTGGGCAGGGCTGCCCCGAGGCCTCTCTGCTGGCTGGGGGCGGCCGTCCGGCTGGGTGTGCCTGTGTCTCCGTCTGTTCTGGTCGCTGGTCACACTGGCTTGGGGCGTCCCTGACACCTCGTTTTAATTTGCCTCTTGAAAGACCCATCTCTAAAGAGAGCGTCCTATGCTGGGGTGCTGGGGGGTACCCAGATCCCCGAGCTGTCCTTTAGTCCAAAGCAGGCTGTGACTGCCACTGTTCCCCTGGTCCGGGCCGCGTCCTCGCTGGCTCTGGGTCCTTCCTCCGCGCCCCGTGTTGCACTTTGAGCTGTTTTCCCTCCAGCGCTGCGGGGTGACCCAAGCTGAGTGCACACATTTCCCAAGGAGCCTCTGCCTTGGGTCCTGGGGAGGAGTAGCGGCTACCAGTGGATGCCACAGCTCAGGGTCTGCCCAGGGACTGACAGCCCGGGGGCCGGCCACTGCGCCACCGTCGGTCTCGCAGAGATGTCCTGGCCTGCTGCAGGGGCTGACGCTGCAGCGTCCCAGGCTGCCCGTGGGGTCCAGAGCTCCCTTGCAAGTGGGTGTGAGCACGGCCCGACTGAGCATCACTGACCAGCAGTGATTAGCTGCATTATTAGGTGAGGTCCCCAGAACATGGCCGTGACCTGCTAGAGCAAACTCCACACAGCCCCGGAGGAACTCTTCCTCGAGGCTATAGCTGGTGTTTTCAGGAGAGGCCGGAGAACGCCCCCTGAGGTTTTCTTCTGGGCCCCAATGTGCCACCCCTGGCCCCCTGGCGCCTGAAGGGCTGGGGGCGTGGGCGGAACTCGGAGCCTGGACAGTGGGTTTTGTTCCTGCCTCTCGAAACCTGGTGCTTGATCTCATGGCGGGGGCGGGGGAGGCACCAGGGATCTTGGTTTCCCGAGGCTGGGGCAGTGGGGGCGGTGAGGGGATCCAGCACGCCTGTCCTGGTTTAGCACAATTGCTAATCATCTCTTTGTCTTTCTTGCAGAGAGCACGGAGAACTTCGTCTCTTGTAAGTCTGCTTTGCTTTTGCTTTGAAACGGACTTAGTGCCACATTCCGCTACCTGCCGAGTCCGAAGCACCCCTTTCCCAGGTCCCCGCAGTCCCCAGGCCCAGGGCAGCTGAGCGTCTGTGTAAACCGTGACAGGAGCTGGGGGTGACCTGCTTCTCGGGCAGTTCCAAGCCCACCCTCCTGGGCAGGGGCCATGGTCTGGGGGTGCTCGGGCAGGGGCGTGAGTCTGCTTCCAGACAAGGTTCTCCAGCGGGGCTGGGGTGGGGGGGCATGGCCTGAGGCCACAGAGCTAACCCCCTTCCCTTCTGCTTGGCTTCCAGTTTACGAAGTGAGCCCCACACCCATCACTGTGACCCTCAAACCAGAGGAAGATACTTTTGGGGTGAGTTGGGTCTTGACCAGGAGGGAGGTGCTCCCCGCCCAGCTGTTCCCACACTTTGCTTCGCAGCAGCCTCCTGGACATGGCCTCCCTCACCCGCTGGGGAGCAGCCCTGGCGGCTGCTGAGCGTGACTTGCTGCTGAGGAAGCCTTTCAGCACCTGACCCCAGTTTGGGGTTCGGAGGAGAACCAGTTGGGAACCCCCACTCCAGCAGGAGGCTGATTCGGGGATGCTGCCAAGAGGTGGCTCTTCACTAGTCAGCTCCACAGGGCACGGCCTTGGGTTGGTCCCCCATGCCATCCCACACCCACAGTCTGAACTTCTCTGGGGAGGAGCGGAAAAGGGTCTGTTTAGAGTCCAGATGACCTTGAATCTCCTGGGTGAGAATACCCAGAAAGACTTCCCAGGTGAAGACGCCAAATTGCTTGCAAAGTTGGGCAGCCGCAGAGAGACAGACGGCCCTGGCCCTTGGCTTGGCGTGTCTTAGGACGGTCCTGAAGAGAAAGCCTTGGGACTGTCTCTAATCAAGCTGGGAAAGTATTTTTTTTAAAGATTTATTTATTTATGCATACGAGCTGGGGTACAGACCAGAGGCGTGGGGCAGCGAGAGGGCTCACCAGAGACAGAGCGGGGAGCAGAACAGGCAGATCGACAGAAACACACTGCTGAGGGGAGCAGCGGGCGCGGCAGGAGAGGTCTGACGCGCCATGTGGGAATCTCCCCGGCCAGGTGTTGAATTTGCATCGCCGCTGCCAACAGTTCCACCCGTAGTGCTTAATTGCTGTGCCACCGGGAAGGCCCATGGGAAAGTATTTATTAAGGGACTTAGGGTCTCATAAATTTCTTTTTCTAAGACTCTGCTCAGTGGCCCATCTCTAAGGGGGCTCATGTCTCTTGGGGTGTGAGTGCTCCCCGCTCCGGCTGTGAGTGCTCCCCGCTCCCGGTGTGAGTGAGTGCTCCCCGCTCCCGGTGTGAGTGCTCCCCGCTCCGGCTGTGAGTGCTCCCCGCTCCCGGTGTGAGTGCTCCCCGCTCCGGGTGTGAGTGCTCCCCGCTCCCGGTGTGAGTGCTCCCCGCTCCGGCTGTGAGTGCTCCCCGCTCCGGCTGTGAGTGCTCCCCGCTCCCGGTGTGAGTGAGTGCTCCCACTGGGCACGCTGGCTCGGGGGCTGGACTCGGGTCCTCTGCCACTGTCTCCAGCTCTGGTGTTGCTCCGACAGGTATCCATAGCTGTTGGACTTGCCGCCTTCGCCTGCGTCCTGCTGGTGGTTCTCTTTATCATGATCAACAAGTACGGCCGACGGTCCAAATTCGGAATGAAGGGTAAGGTGGGGGTCTTCATTTGCAAGGGTCTCACGGGGGAATACGGCCCCTTCTGATCAAAGATGCTGTTTCTGTCTCCCTGGTCTCGGAGAGTCCCTGGTGGGGGCTCGGTCTGTGCCGTTGCTGTCGGCGCCGGGGGGTTGACGGCGTCGTGGGAGCCAAGCCGCAGACCACCTGGCACAGTCGTGACCGCGGCGGATGTGGCTTGGCTGGGCTGGTGCAGCGGAGCCTCTGGGAAGGAAGTTGATGGGCAGGGAAGGGGGAGGACGTGGGTTTCTTTTCACAGAGGGTGGGTGAAGGGACTCTTTGTCTGAGTAACTCGGTTTCCTCGTCGGCACCTATCCTTGGAGTTGTGGTGAGAAGCCATTAGCAGGCTGGTGGAGGCTGGTGGACTCTGGCATTGAAAAGTTGCCTGTGAAATGGTTTCTCAGCACGTAGCTCTGCACAGAGTTCCAGAATGGATGCCAAGAGCAACAGGGTTGCTAAATCTGCTGGCCGGCTTCCATCCTACGGAGCGCTCAACCTCGTTGTGGCTGGAGGGGGTGTGGGGTGTGGCTCCGCACCAGGGCGTGGGTAGGGAGACTGGCACCAAACAGGGTAACATGGTGAATGAGCCTCCATCTGCCTGGTCCCTGGGTGGGTCTGACCGAAGGCTCCAGGAGAGGCTGGGTGCCAGGTCTCCAGCAGAACTGTGGGTTTCAAGGTGTACTTCGGGCTGGGGCTCTGGCTCTGGCTGATGGCAGGGGCCTGGGTAGGGAAGGCTGGTGAAGGCTTCAACCGGCCGTCAGGTGGCTGAGCTGGGATCAGGTTGGGGTTTTCTGGTGGGATCCAGAAAGGCGAAGTTCTCTAGCTCCTGCATATAAGCTGGACGTCCTGACCTTGGGGCTCAGCGTGGAAGGACAGTGAAGGAATGTGGGTCCCCTGAGCTTGCATGCGAATATCTGGGTGTTTGTGCACGGGGGCAGGCGGGGTTGGAATGGAACTAGCCCACGGCTTTGTATTCTCAGAAGATCCATGGCTCCCCTACAAGTTTAGAAGGTGGGCATATCTCGAGAGATACTCGAGAGGGCAGAGCTCTGGGGGCCGCTGCCTGGCTTCCGAAGCCTGCGGCCGTCTCTTTCTGCTCTGGATTAAGCTGAACCCATCCCAGCCAGGCCAGCCGGGTTTTCCTGAGTCACGTGACACGTGTTGACCCAGAGATGCTCACGTGCAGGCAAGTGATGGGAGCAGAGAGAAGTTTGGCTCAAAGCCAGAAGCTCAAACACGGTCAGACCGCTGGACGGGGTCGTTTTGTCGCCGGTACCCCACATGCCAAACGGGGCCTCGGTTTAGGGATGAAGCCGTGAGCGAGGCCGAGCCTCGGAGCTGAGCGTCGTTCCCGGGCTCCTGGTTTGAGGACCGGCTGTCTCCCGGGAGCTGTGCCCGCCGTGGGAGGGACCCCGCTAGCTCTTCCTCCATGCACCTGAGAAGCCCGAGGGGATGATGGGAGTTACTGCTCCTCCCCCATTCCCCCAGAGGCGCGCCACCAGCTGAGACCGGGGACATGCTTGGCAGCGCTGGGAGAGCACATTTTTCCTATTACTGTCATCCGGTTTCTGGAACAGCCTGTCCCCATGTAGGATGGATTAGGCAGCACTCAGGGCGGGGCCTGCGCCTCGGCTGTCCTCAGAGCCTCTCCCAGCCCCTGCTCCCTTCTCCCGGCCCAGCTGCCTCCCCGGGCCCTGGTTGGCCCCGGGGGATGTGTCCCCTTTTCTAAAGCCAGGCGATGTAGGACATTAGGGCTGCGTCCAGGTCCCCAGGGACAGTGCGGGGGGCAACGCGGGCCGAAGTGGACGCTCCCTTCCCTGGTCTTGGGGCAGCTCCAGGGAGCTGGTCTCATCCCCAGACGAGCACACCAGGCCCCAGCTGTGTACACGCTTTATCGTTTATCGCCAGTAGGAGAGAGTGGGGGGCTGTCCCGGCCCCAACCTGGGGCCCTCCCCTGCAGGCGCAGCCGCCCGCTGCCGGGTGTTCTGGCCTGGCCGGAAACGACAGTTCTCAGCCGAGGGACTCTGTCTCGCCGCCTGGCCCCTGTGCCTCCCGTGAGCTGAGCCCCCTGTGACTGGCACCCGAAGGGCTCCCCCTTCTTTTCTGCCCGTCGCAGCTCGCCCTGCCTCCTTTCAGTGTCCACAAGGGCTGCCCTCTTCAGCCACGACTGTTCCGTCAAAGCGCCTCCCCCCGTCCTGTGTCTCTGCGGGACTCTGCTCACACCCCTCGGCCGTCCCACTGACCTGGGGCGACTCGTCGGAAACACGGGGTGCTCAGCCCCGCGCCCTGAAATGTCACATGATGTTTGACAAGTGCTTGTTGAACTTGGGCATGAACGACCTAATTTTGACTCATAAAGCAAGCGAGGCTTGGAGACCAGTGATGGGCTCGTTGGGGCTAATTTGGAAATCAGAGGTGCTGGGCGCTGGAGAGTAGGGTGGTGGGGGAAACTCACAAATCAGCCCCCACCTGAGGGCTGGCACACAGTGTGGGTGAGGAGACCTTAATAAGACGAACTTTATGACCTTGTGAGAGATTTAAGGATGTAGAAGAAAATGCAGAGATGAATACGAGCGCCCATATTCCTGCCACGCAGAATCGGCGACTGTTTTCTGTTTTGTTTGCACGGAATGTTCTGTTCCTGTCACTGATGGAACTAAGTCCGCTGCCACTGGCACCCCGTCCCGGCCCCACCCCGCGCCCCTGGTGTGTGCGTCAGCTCACTCGCTCTTGTCTCTCCTGCGTCTTGAGTCTCTTCCTCTACTGCCCCCGCCCTTGTGGCTTATCCCCCCCAGACTTGCACCCCCCGGGGGCCAAGTTGGCAGCTGCCTCCTTCCCAGGACAGTGCCCGAGGCCACGGTGGACAGATCATTTTCATACTCATATGCCAATGTGTGCCTATTTGTATATGCTCGTGTACATGCGTGCACGTGTGCATTGGCATTTGCATGTTCTGTTTGTTCTCGGACACAGATTGCTCTAGAGAACGATTCAGGTGTGTCACCTCTCCATCTGTGGGTCTTTTTTTTTAAAGATTTATTTATGCAACAAGAACTGGGGTGTAGACCAGAGGTGTGGGGTGATGAGAAGATTCCCCAGAGACAGAGTGGGGAGCAGAGCAGGTGGATCCACTGAAATCCACCACTGAGGGGAGCAGCGGGAGACGGGAGAGGTCTGCTGTGCCATGTGGGTCAGCTCCCTGGCCGGGGATTGAACTCGTGCTGCGGTGGCTGCAGATAGCTTCATAGGCTGAGACTTAACCCGTTGCGCCCCCAGGGAGGCCCCCACATCTGTGGGTCTCATGGAGACTTTTCTTGGACAAAGACAGTTTAACGGGCAATGGTGAAGGACGGCGGCCCCCAGTAGTGTCACCAGTGCTCAGCGTGTGAGGAAGGTCCTGCCGGCACGTGTGTAGAGGGTGTGGGCCCCAAAGCCTCACTGAGCGGTTTGGACTCATGTCCGTGCTGCCCTCTTAGGGCTCTCACCACGGGTCAGAGACGGCTCTACGCCGCGCGGCCGTTCCTCGGACGCTCACTGGGGAGGCGAATAGATCGCTCTCCCTCTTACAGCTGCCGTCTCTGTGGTCGGTGCTGGCCTGCGTCGGGGTCACTTAGCATGTGAGTCATCCCCTCTCGAGCGAGTGCACGGGGGTCTCCTGGGCTGCAAGCGTGGTAGGGGCTGGGCATGCCCAGGGTAGGGCCTGCAGGTGCCCCCGGGTCGGGCTGGGTCCTGGACGGCTGGACCAAGGCGTGGCTGGGAGTGGGCGTGGGGGTTGGGGCAGGGACGTAAGGAAATGCTCCAGGGTTTGACATCTCGTTACATGGCGCCAGTGTATCGCGGGCCTGGAGGTGACATAGTTGGGAATTTCTACCAAGCCCATCCTTGCAAAATACACATTTGTTGTTTTATTTATTTTTGTATTGAAGTAGCACCGGTGTGTGACATCACGCGGTTTCGGCGGACAGCTTAGACCACGGTGTCGGGGTCACCGCGGGGCTCTCGTCTCCACCGCCAACATACAGCGCCTCCCTTTATGCGATTTCCCCACCTCCTTCCCCATCCCTCCGGGAAGCACTGCTGTGCTGTCACAGTCTAAAAAGCTTATTTTTGTTTCTTTGTCTGCCACATCAGTGAAGTCATAGAGTGTCTTTCTCCGTCCGGCTCATCTCACTGAGCATAAATGCCCTCCAGGCCCACCCATGTTGTTGCAAAAGGCAGGACCGTCTTGTTTGCTGCTGAGTAGTATTCCACGGTGCGCCATGCAGCACAGTGTGGTCCCACGCGCTCCACCCTCCTGCCCTGGTGTGTATGCAGCGGGCTGTGCCACCGCGTTTGTGCAATGACGTGCTACGCCGTTCACACAACTGGATCACTAAGGATGCACATCCCAGAGCGTATCACTGTCACCAGGCACACACCACCTCATCTTTATCTTCTCAACTGTCAGTGAAATAGGCCCCCAAAGGCCAACATCTGGCCCGTATCCAGCATCTGTATTTACAGGTGAAGAAAGCGGGGCTGGGAAAAGGGAAGGGCTTGTTTCAGTCTGTGGGACAAGGATTGGTCTAGAATTCCCTGCTCGCCTGCCCACCCACCTTTTATGGTTGTCCAAACCACCTGCCCCCTCAGTCTTGACCCCGGGGAACCTCATGGTGCACCTGCCATCTGTTCCCCGCGGCCATCAGAACTGTGACCAGGTGCCGTGCCAGCATCTTTAAGTAATAAACCGAGCCCTCCAGTCTTCCTGCAGGTGGCTGCTGGTGCTTTTTAGTGGAGAAAGATGCAAATAGGTGGATTTTTTGCACCTGTGCAGAGTAGGCGTTCTCTGGCCTCTTGTCACTAACTCGTCTGGATCCTTAACCACCTGTAGGTCAGAGCGGCTGGGGAGTTAGCTTTGTACTTCTCGGCTTCCTCTTTCCACCTCGGAGGAGAGGGGATAGTGGTTCACTAGAGACGGCTGGGCCTAGACGGCTGAGGCTAACATGCCCACTGACAGATGAGAGATGGAGGCCCGTGACACCTCAGGTCTGGGAGCAGAGCTGGACTGAATGCGCCAGGCTGATTCTTCCAGCACTTTCCCTGATTACCTCTGGTGCTGTCCTGCCTGACCAGGGCTTGCAAAATGCCACCTACCAATCAGCTTTTCGCAATCTGGAAGAAAGGGGGAGTGGACCAGGGGTTCTGGCCTTTGCTGCCCAGGGGCAGAGGACCCCTTCCTTCCTCCCTGAAGCCCTGCGGGGAGAGCGGGCTGGCAGGCAGGCGAGGAGTGAGCGGCCGTGTGGGCGCCGGCCACCCCTTAAGTGACTGGTCAGCTGCCACTGGCCCGTGGTCCTCACGGCCGGCCCTGTGCTGGTGCCGCCGCGGGCTGTGCTGGGCACTCCAGACTGTTCCACTGCGAATTAGCCTCAGCTAATAGGCACTTGAAGTAAAGTGGTTGCCTGTTTGATTGTGATTGGTGGTTATTAGCATTTTTTCACAAACAGATGGGAACTGTCCCCTGAGTGATTGCTGCATCCTGCCCCGTCTTGATTTGGAGGGACCAGCTCCTGCCAGAGGCTCTCGGGGGCCGCTGCCTCGTGCGTGTTCTCGTTATCCCTCTGCCTGGCCACCTGGCTAGGGGCAGGCTGGGACCTGGGGAGGAGTCCTTCCGGCCCGCCCGACCGGGGCAGAGCACTGAGAAGTTTCTCCCAGCTGGATGGCGGGAGAGCTGGGCGGGATCTCGGACTCCTAAGATTTGAGGTTCTAACTGGGGTTTCCTTCTCAGCTGGAGTGGGGTCTGGTGCTCCAGCCGGGGCGGTATAGACAGCGGTGTTCTGAGGCTCTGGGGCCTGGGGCGCGGGGTGAACCACTGATAAAGACTTTCCCTGATAAGCAGATGCGTCTGGCCTTCATCTAGCTGGGACCAGAAGATCCGGTGGGGTGAAGAACCTGGGTTTCCCGACTTCCCGAACGACCTGTTCGTGCCTGTCTCTCTCGACTGCTTTCCCTGTCCCGCCTCTGAACTCAGGGGTGTGAGGAAGGTGTTGCCCCTGCAGTGAATCTGTGCTGGGCTCCTGGACAAAGGGGACTCCTGAAACCTAACTCTGAGGGCGGCTCCTGGCTTCCTTCCTTCTGTCGTCTCCTACAGGCCTTGTGCGCTCTTAAAAAATGTTCCCATCATGCCCCTTCCCCTCTCAGACCCGCTGCCAGATCTTGCAGCCCCCAGGAACACTGGGCCTTCGTCCAGGTCTCAGTGGAACAGGTTAGATCTGTGGCCGCGTTAAGCCCGAGCCTCTTCTCGCCATCCCTCACCCCGGGCTGCAGGGGACCCGCTGCGCCCGCCGTGTCTGCTGGGCGGTCAGTCCCTGGAGGCAGAGCAGGACGCAGCGGGTCTCCTCTGGGCTGCCTGCCGCTGGCCGCTCGCCACGCCCACGCCTCCTGCTCAGGGGGACCCAAGCGGGGCTTCTGCGGTTGGTCTGCGGTGGCGGCGGAGCGGAGTTCTCGCCAGTCTATGCTGCCACCACTGGCTCCTGCAGGGTTAACAGCCTTTTGGTGCCTCCCTTTAGAGGTTCTCAGCCGTGGGCCCCAGTGCGCACGTGACGGGTGGCATCGGGCACCGCACGGCGCTTGGCGCACAGGAAGCTCCGCTGAGGACCAGGTCTCAGAATTCCAGGCAGCACAAGGGACTATTAAACGTGATAGTACGATCAAATCCGTAGTAATGTTCACTCGTAGGAATCTGCAAACTTTGGTATTTCATTGCTCATCAAGTGCTCTGGGACTCACTTCCCTGCTGCTGTACCCTGGGGGTGGAGCCCCCGACTTGCCCTGCACAGAGGGCTTTGTCGGAGATGGTCTCGCGCTGCGCAGGGGAGCTGCAGGAACGCGCCAGCGGAACTCCCTTTCCTCGCCTGCCCCCTTTCCTCTCCCTGCATCCTCTCGTGGGGCCCTGGGGGGTCTTCACGGGCCCAGAGAGGGGTGACCGTGGCTCTGGCTAATGGGAGCTGTCCACTGGACGGCCGTGCCCAGCCCCATGTGGACGCGACCGCTCGCCCAGGCGCTGTGCGGACGGCCTAGGAGGTCCACGGCGCAGCCCTCGGACCCACAGGCAGCAAAGCTGCGGGACTGGACCGACTTTTGATGTGGAAACACGTTCTCTGTGTGAGGAGAAAACCACGCCCTGAAAACAATAGCAAACCAGCCAACCACAGCAAATCCCTGGCCCTGGCTCCTTCTCACTCCACTGCCCGCCGAGATGAGTGTTCATCTGGGGTGAGCTGCACGAGGTGGTGGGGAGGAGGGGGTGCCCCGTGCAGCTCAGAGGCCAGCCACCTGCTCCCCAGCTTCTGGAGGGCAGGGGGTGGAGCCCTGGAGGGAAGGGGGAGGGGCTTCTGGAGGGAAGGGGAGGAGCTTCTGAGGAAGGGGAGGGGCTTATGGAGGGAAGGGGAGGAGCCCTGGAGGGAAGGGGAGGGGCTCTGGAGGGAAGGGGAGGAGCTTCTGGAGATAAGGGGAGGAGCTTCTGGAGGGAAGGGGAGGAGTTTCCAGAGGGAAGGGGAGGAGTTTCTGGAGGGGAGGGGGAGGAGCTTCGGGGGGAGGAGGAGCTTCCTGGGGGAGGAGAAGGGGCCATTTCCTCCCATGGAGAGCACCTGTAGGCCTGAGTTGGTCTCAGGGGCAGTGTGAAGTCACATGTGGCCCATTCCCACCCAGAGTTCCCGCACCGCTGGACAGGTATTCCCCTCTCCTCCAAGCTTCGGTGTTCTGTGTGCGCTTCCTGCAAGAGCTGATCTGGTAGGTAGTGTTGATCTTGGCCAGTGGAGGGCTGCTGAGGAGCACCCAATTGCTGGGACCCCAGGAGAAGCAGCAGGGCTTGGGCATTCCTGTTGGCCATCACCTGCGGAAATGGCCCCGACAGCACCAGCCTGGCCTGGGCTGGTCCTTCAGGGAGACGTGGCTGCCAGAGTTGGGGGCATAATCAGAAATCAGGGGCCATTCAGACAACGGGGAGCTCACGTTGGCTGTTGCTGAGCCTGTGGACGGGGGCTCCTTTCTGCAAGGTGGTTTGCAGATTTAGCAAAAAATTAGATTCACGTGACACTCCAGTGACACTCCTTCTGAGGACTCAGCTGAAGGCAATAAAAACAGAGGCCCCTGGAGTTGTGTGGGCGCCCCCATGGTGACTTACTCCTTGATAAATTCAGAGTTGCTTAAATATTCTAACAATCAACGGCTAGTTAAGCACGTTATGGTACATACGGATGATGTAATTCAATGCAGACATTCAAAAGGGCAATTTTTAAAAGTAGATTTTTAGTGTTTCTGAAAGGATCTACTTGCCAGTGGAGAGAAAGCCCAGTAGTATAAAAGATAATGCACGAAAATTAAGACCCAATCTCTGCCTCATTTCCTGCTCTGGGGTGACGACTATTTCGAGGTCTCACTGGGAGAGCCGGAGCTGCCAGCTCGGCTATTCCCCTGCATTTGGACTGTCTCGTCTCGCTGCCAGCCTCTCCTGGTGCGTGTTTCCCAGTCAGCTGCTAGAGCTCCGGCCGGTCTCCCCGCTGAGTTGGAAGATAACAGACAGCCCCGTGTGGGTGTTAGGGGTCCGGCCTGACGCAGCACGTTCCTGTTTGTGTTTTCCTAAGTTGACCTCAAGACTGACGTCTCAGGGCGGCTTTTATTGACATGGGAAAATGTTAGCTATTTATTTCCGAGCACGGAGAGCCCGTGAGCGGCTTCCCATTTGTTTTGTTGTGAAAGTCAAGGAGAATGTTTTCAGAGCCCAGTGGCTGGCAGGCCTGAGGCCAGATGTAGAGAATAGTTATTTTCAGGTGGTGGGATGCCAGAGGCCTTTTATTTTCTCTTTGGTGAGTTTTGTTTTCTGGCTCTTCCAAGTTTTCTCCATGAACTCTTGAAACAGAGCAAAGGTGGGAGCTGTAGAGGGTGGCAGGCTGCACCCCTTAGCGGACACAGTTGGCTCACCCACCCAGGCTCTGTCTGCCCCTTCACGGAGCCAGCTGGGCACTGGGGTCACTTGAGATCGCCTCCCAAGTCTCTTAACTGTCATGTCTGCCTCGGCCGCCATGCTGGGGGCTGATTCCAGCATGGGCTCTGAGCCTGCCTCCTGTGTAGCGCTCTGGGGCTCCCTCTGGGACTTGTATCAAACCACATGCCCCAGAAAACTGGGGTGCACATCAATGTTTGAGAAACTCTGGTGTCGTCTGGAATACTGCAGACTTTCCATAAAAAGCCAGCTAGGACACGCATCTGAGTTTGCCTGTGTGGGTTGCAATGACTCAGTTCAGCTGTGGTAGCAGGAAAGCAGACCATTGGTATGTGAACAGGCATGGTTGTGTTCCAATAAAACTTTATTTACAAAGACGGGGTGTGGGCCGGATTTGGTCAGCGGGCTGTAGTTTCTGATCCCTGGTGTAGATTGGCCAGGTACCTTAAAAATCAATCAGAAGATGGGAGCCTGCCAAGAGTGCCTTATATTTGAGCAGTGGGTCAGATACTAAATAGCCACAGTTAGTGGAGTGCTAAACTGAAAACCACCTGCGCAGTGGCCTTTGTCTGGATAGTCTGGCCCTGCAGTTGAAAGGACGAAGTGAGCAGCTCAGCATCACATGGGCAGTGGGGGCACGTCTCCCTGGAGGGTCCGAATGCCACAGTCCTATGCTCAGCCTCTGAGAACAGCGCTGGCACGGCCCTGGGGTCACCCTACCCTGCATAGACACTCCTCCAAGTGGGACCCCGACCCACCTGGGGCTCGGCCAGGCCTTCTGGGCTGTGCCCAGGCGGAAGTGGCTGAATTCCCGCCCTTGAAGTAGCATGTGGACATTTCTGGCCACCATGCTGGACGAGCTGAGCCCCAGAGGCCTTAGCTGCTGACGGGAGACTTCCTCCCACCCCCACCCCCGGGCCATGCGAGATCCCAGGTGACTACGCTCACCCGGTCGCCCTGCTCGGAGACACGGAGGCGGCTGGTACCAAGGTCGTCTGCCACGGGGCTGATGGAGAGGGACAGCGTGGTGGCGGCCAGACCGCAGCCTTCCGCCAGCTGGGCTGTTGCACTCCCCCTCCCCCAGCCTGCCCGGACCCCAGCCACTCTGCAGACTCGGGGTGTTGTCTCCTGGACCCGAGGCAGCCTCCGAGGCTGGTGATTGGCCAGGCAGCAGTAAGGCAGCCGAGACGTGAACGTCGAAAAGCGCCCCCGGCTGCCGCCCAGCGTGGGCCTTGCTCGCCTGGAGACGCTGGCTCAGCCCCTGGGGTCCCGGCTCCCGGCTGCGTTACTGAGACGTTGTACATGAACTGGAACCCAGAGCCAGCCCCGGAGCAGCGCCACCGGGCCGATGTGGTGTCATCGTTCTGACAGCAGCCTCCTCTGGGGCCGATGGCGTCATCCAGTGTTTACAAATGGGGACCCCGGGACCCGGGGAGCCTCAGCAGGGTCCTGAGGTCTAGAGGGGCTCCAAAGCCGTGCTCCCCGCCACCATCACGCATTTTAAAGGCAGGAGGACAGGAGATTTGGGGCCGGAAGCCCCGGAGGGCCCCGCCCCAGAACTCTTGACAGATGGCCGAGTTGGCGTCGGAAAGCCTGCGGCCTGCTCCTGCCGGGCTCTCCCCCCCGCTAATGGCTGCGGCTTCTTTGCTCTTATCAGTTAATAAGCCGCTTATCCTGCCACAAGATGCTTGCCTGCCGGCTAATGGGGTCTTTTGTCGCCCTGGCCCCGGCCCTTTAACACGCGCCCTTCTGTTCTCTCTTCTTCCGTCTCCCTGAGTATCCAGGAACTCCCAGACCCCACCTAGCGCCCCCGGCGAGACCCCCTCCAGATTCCCTCCTGGCTGGTGACTCCATGCTGCCTTGGGGGCTGGGTCTAGGTTCAAAGAGTTGACTGAGGCAGGCGGGGCCAGCGGCTTCTCGAAGTGCCCCTTGGATTTAGGGGACTCCGTCCCGTTTCCATCTCTGTGAGCGTCCTGGAGACCAGAACTTAGGAGTTATTCTTGACGCCGTCCTCCCTCCGCTGCCCTCACCGGCCACCCCGGCCCCCGCCTCAGCTTGCTGACAGCCCACCCGCCCCTCGCTCCTGCCTCTCCCACAGCTGCCGCGCCTGTCGCAGTGTCTGAGCCGGGCTCCGCGATGCACTTGGCGTGGGCCCCGCTGTCCACACCCGCGGGTTTCCATGGTTCTCAGGACACAAGCTGACCGCCCTGACCTGGCCCAGGCTCCTGTGGCCCTGCTGAACCCCCGTCGCACCGTGTATGGGGTTTCCACCGCGGGCCGGGGTGCTCCTCTGCGTCCCCAGCGCTCCCTGCTCTCAGGCCGAAGCTCCTTCCTGGGCTTCACCAGCGGGTCCCCCTCCAAGCCTCCGGGGACTCCTAGTGCCGCCTCCTTCCAGATTTTGGGCCCCTGTGTTATTGCGACTGCCTGAGCCACGGGGTGCAGGCGCGCCCTCCGTCCACCCTCGGCTTTGCACCCTAGGGGGGATTGTGCACCCCCTCCCCGCCCACCAGCGCCTCCAGTGTCCTTTCTGCCTGATGGAGCGTGTGGGCTGGGATGTCCTCCTCTGGCGTAGGTTGACTGTTGGGTCGAGACGGGGGCCTCCCGCCCCGCTGGCAGCCCTGTCCACGCACTGCGCCCCTCCTCCCCCCAGGGACGGAGACGGGACGGCCCCCTCAGCCCTTCTTCTGCCGAGCTTGTCCGGCCTCTTTCTACCTCCCTGTCTCTTGCTTGTCCCTCCACCTCGTGTGGAATCAGACCAGCTGTCTGGCATCTTCCTGCATCCACACCCCTAAGATCCCCCCGGAACCCCTCATTTGGGAGGCTGGGGTCGAATCCCAGGCCCCCGTCCCCTCAGCTGACAGGTGAGAGGGGCCCTCCCCACACAGCCTTTTATGAGCATCCAGTGCCGCTGTGTCCACAAAGCAGTTAGCTTAGTCCCTGGGCAGGTAGTGACCATGCCGTTAACACGGAGGGAGAAATACGGAGGACATTGCGCTGTTTTGCTGGGCGGGGGGACCCACAGGCCCGGGCAGCTGTGACCTTGGTCCAGCGTCAGACACGTGTGGGCGTCGTAGGAAGCCCCCAGGGCTGCGCTGCTCCCTGGCCGATTACACAGCATCGCGTGGACGGGGCCAGATGTGCCTGGCCAGGTGTGAGCCGCGCTGGCCCCCCACCTGACCGCAAACCCTTCGGGGTGAATGGCGACAGGTGGGCTGCGAGGAAGCCTCGCGGGGCCGCTCTCCCGGTCTGGCCCCCGTCTGCCGGGCTCTGAGTGCGGCACCCGCGCCCCTGGCCCCAGGCCGAGCCGAGCGAGGGTGAGTGGGCCGGGCCTGCTCTCCTAGCCTGTGCCCTCCCTCCACTCCCCCGGGGCGCCGGGCACCCGTGGCTCAAGCGCACCTCTCCGCGTGGACACCCCTCCTCCCGCCGCGTCCGAGGACCCGGCTACCCCTGCCCGGGGAACCACACTGACCCACCACCTGTTCTCCAAGCCCGGGCGGGCTGTTCGGCAGTCCTGTGGACGAGGGAGAAGCACTTGCCAGGGAGACACGGGGCCACCGCTGTCACTTGTTTTTATAGTGTCACCCCAGGCTCTCCGTGGGGCTGGGGGAAGGGCGGGGGGAGCCACGGAGAGGGCCCCCCCCACGGCCTGCTGCGTTACCACCGTGCGGAGCCGGAACTCGGCCGGCAGCATGACCCTGGGGCTCCTGTTCAAATGCAGGTTCTGACTCTGGGTCTGGGGTCAGGCCTGAGACTCGCTGGCCCCCCGCACGGGGCTCCCGGTCGGCAGCCGCGCACGTGGCTTGGCAACCTCGTTCCCAACAAGCGGCCCCACGTCTGTTTCCGATGCCCGCTGCCTTCACGTGTTTGGGAATGGCTTGGGCATCCGGTCTGCCCTGGCCCGCGCGTCTCTTCGGGGATCTTGCAGCTTCACGTTCTCCTCCAGAGCAGGAAGGGTCCACGGAGCGGTGGCCTTCGAAGGTCCGCCGGCCGGGTGAGGAGGGGGTCCGCACGGAGCGAGGAGGGGCTCTGGGGGGCAGCGGTCGAGAGGAGCGTCACTGCCTATCGCCTGTCCTCCCCATCACCAGCTGTGAACCACGTCTGCCAGCAGCCGAGGGAGATGGGCAGTGGGACTCGAGGCCACGGCCTTGGTGTGGGCAGCCGCGGCGTGGCCCTGCCCGCCTTCCCGACCAGCAGGGACACGGACCGCAGGCACGTGGTCGCCCTGGGAAGGCGCGTGCCTTTATTTTTATTCTGCATTTGATATATTTATATATTCATATATAGCCTGCATTTTATCAAAGGAGTATGACTCTATTGTAGAAAATCCAGAAAGTACTGAAGAAACGTCAGTGATCTCCCTGAGGTTAGCTCGATGCCCGAGAATGCCTACTTGAGTGAAAATGAACAATCTGTGGTTATTTGTCCTATGTATTTTTTAACTTATTTTCTTACGTCATTGTTCATTCTTGGACAGTATTTGAACCGTCACGACGCCCCTGTGCTCTTCCCTCCTGTTTTGACCCCCTCCCTCCGCCCCCTTGTGGTGTGCCTCGGGTCTATAGTTTGCCTGATAGTTTTGTCTTTTTTCCTGTATTTGCCCTATTTTTTCATCTAGCTTTTCTTAGCTATCTCTCCGAGTCTTTTACTAGCCCCTCTCTTTAGCTTTTCCACTACTCTGCAAAGCTCATTTTCCTTTCTTGCTTTCTTTTATCTCTTCACCTTGCTTGTCAATTTTACCATTTCATTTGGTTAATTCTGATCAAGTTGGTTTGCCCCGAGGCTGCGTGGCCGAGAGGCAGAGTGCGTCCATGAATGGGGACAGGGTCGAAGGACACAGGCCTTCTGGGCTCCTTCCGAGAGGTTGTGGGGGGGGGGGGTGACGTCCTGGTGCGAGAGTCCTGGCCCGGCCTTTTCTCAGCTAAGTCGACGGGGTCGTTTGCGGGTGGCCCCTGAACCCAGTGAGGACACAGAGTGGATCGACCCGCAGAAGCGGGTAAGCCGAATCCAAACGCGGGCAGGTCGCACCAGCACACAAGAGCTGGGGTGCAGGCCAGGGGTGTGGGGTGGTGAGAGGACTCATCAGAGACAGAGTGGGGAGCAGAACAGGCAGATCCACTGAAATATACTGCTGAGGGGAGCAGCAGGCGAGGCAGGAGAGGTCTGCTGCGCCCTGTGGGAAGCTCCCTGGCGGGGGATCGAACTCGTGCTGCAGTGGCTGCTGACAGCTTCATAGGCTGAGACTTAACCCCTTGCTCCACCAGGGAGGCCCAGCTGCATGATTCTTATCAAAACGCCAGCAGCTTCGGCCCGAGAGCGCCTCCTCTGCCTGCACGCTGGTCTCTGCACCAGCTCTTGGGCCTGGCCTCCTCGCTGGGTTTGCGGGGTGTTGTGAGGGAGAGGCAGCCTGGAGCCCAGAGCCCGAGCCCTGAGCGTCTCCAGAAGGCAGCTCCTGTGAAGTCTCCACTCTGCCATCTGCTCGACCGGCTCAGCTTACAAGGTGGGGACTAACGTGGGCCCCCAGGATCCAGCTGGGGTCCTCCCGCTGCCCCCCGCAGGGCCTTGGACCCGCTGCCCCAGCTGGGTGGGCACGGTGAGCGACACGGAGGTGGGGACTCGCGCTGGGGGGCCGGGAGCCCCGGGTAGCCGCAAAGCGAGCAGATACGGCGGATTCGGCTCGAGGCAGCTGAATTTCTGTGCCGAGCGCCGGGAGGGGCAGCAGCGTGAGACTGTCAAGGGCGAGTCACAAAAGTCAAAACATGGTGCTGATGACAAAGCCAGCAGCCGGCGGCTGTCACCGTCGTCCCCAGGAAAGGCTGTCGAGGCGGGAGCCAGTGGCCGAGCCTTCCTGGAGCTGGCGGGGAGGCGGCGCTGAGGGCCCGCACGTCTTCATTAGAGACGGTGCAGTGGATTCCCAGGCAGGCCGAGAAGCGTCTTTGATGTGAAAACAATCGCCTGCCGCTGAGCGGAGGGAGTCTGGGGCTGTGCTTCTGCAGACACCCCCAGGGCGCCCAAGTGACCATCTGTCCCCCACTGGGATAGACGTGCGCTGGGGCACCCCCGTGCGGGGACCAGCAGGTCACATGGGGTGGTGACCTGTGCCCGGGAGTCTGCCATGTGGCCCAGCAGGGGTGTCCCTCAGCCTGGCTAGCGAGGGGTCTGTGGAAACGGGCACAGAGAGTCGGTGCCGCCCAGGCCCACACAGCGCCGCCCTGCCCAGCCCACGCTGCGGGGTCTCCTTCCGCCCTCTGGCTCCAAGGGGATGAGGCCGCTTGTTGGGGGGCTCTCTGGAGGAGAGGAAGGGAGACGGTGGAGGGACGTCCGCAGTCTGCACCCCGCCTGCTTTCGGGGGAGGCTGTGGCCTGGCCGCTGGGGTGCCCGTGCCCTGTGATTTCCCTCCAGCGCCACATCGGGAGGGAAATCCTGGGCTTTTTTTTTTTTTTTTTAAGCTGGGGTACAGGCCAGAGGCATGGGGCGGCAAGAGGGTTCACCAGAGACAGAGTGGGGAGCAGAACAGGCAGATCAGAAACACACTGCTGAGGGGAGCAGCGGGGGAGGCAGGAGAGGTCTGCCGCGCCATGTGGGACTCTCCCCGGGCGGGCGTCGAATTCGCGTCGCCGCTGCCAACAGCTCCACAGCGCAGCGCTTAACCGCTGCGCCACTGGGGAGGCCCTGGATCCTGGGCTTTTGATGCAAAAAAGAAGCTTCTGTTTTCATGCATCTCAAGTCTGCCACTCAGTGCCCGGGCAAGTTAAAGCTGCCCCATCTCTTCACCCTCTGTCACACCAGGACAGCCGTGCCCGGCTCCTCCTCCTCCTCGCCGCATGTGTGTGTGTGTGTGTGTGTGTGTGTGTGTGGACGCCGTGTATCTGTGTGCATGCATCGTGTGTGTATATATGTGTGTGTTTATTTTTTAAAGATTTATTTATGTATGCATACAAGCCGGGATACAGGCCAGAAGTGCGGGGCGGCGAGAGGGTTCACCAGAGACAGAGCGGGGAGCAGAACAGGCAGATCAGAAATACACTGCTGAGGGGAGCAGCGGGCGAGGCAGGAGAGGTCTGCTGCGCCATGTGGGAATCTCCCCTGCCGGGTGTCAAACTCGCGTCGCTGCTGCCGACAGCTCCACAGCTTTGCACCTAACCGCTGCGCCCCCGGGGAGGCCCGTGTGTGTTTATTTTAAGGAATCGCCTCGTGCAGCAGTGGGAGCCGGGGGCCTGCTCATGGGGCCTCTGGTCGGGTCAGTGCTCAGTCTCAAGGGGATTCCTCCTCTTGGGGAGCTCGGGGTCCCCTCCTAGGGCCCGTCCTCACCGCGAGACCCAACGTGCCCTTAGGGCTTGGCCCACAGTGGGTGCGAGCTCAGGAGGCAGGTGCTTTCCTGGCCCGGCAGCGCCTCCACCGCCTGCCAGAGGCCGCCTACGCCTCCCTCGCCTCGCGGCTCCGTGGGACTCCAGGGTTCTGTTCCGCGATGGCGGGGTTCCCCTCTGCTCCCTGCCCTGCGCCCTGGCTGTGCTCCCTGCTGGCCGCCCCGCTCCCCCTTCTTCACACAACCCCCTTTCCTGAGTGTCTTTCAGGATCGAGGTGGGGCGAGCGTTTGGGCACAGAATTTAGGAGACCAAAAATCCATAAAATCACCCAGTCATCATAATTTTATAAAATTGGATGTTTTGCATTTTGATAGTTTTAGAGTTTTGCATGACGTTATTACTTCTTTTGATTATTGAGTTTTGGGGCTTCTCCTTAAATTTTGTGCTGGGCTGAGTGGCCCTCCTCTCACCCTAGGCCCCCCAGGATTTCCATGCTCCAGCCTCTCCATTGCTGCCCCCCTCTCTGCTCCTCTCCGTCTGCTCCCCGCCCCTCCATAGCCGCACCTCTGGCCCCTTCCGCCTCAGGCCTTGGGAGTTAATCTTCTGTTTTTCAGATTGTTAATAAAGATGTTGAGATGTCCACTAGGCCTCCCTGCAGGCCCTCCTGGCCGGCCGCTAACTGGGCCTTGGCCCCGTGGAGAACCCGCATTTCACTGCTTGCTGCCCTGGGGTTTCTGTCGTTGGGCTCCAAGCGCCCTCGTGGCTTGGCCAGCTCTGGCGGCCGCTCCCCGAGTGGCTGGGGAGAAGCCTGTGAGCCTCCGAGAGGGAAAAGCCCTGCAGGAGGGTCTCGGACACCCCCAACCCACCTCCCCACTCCTTGGCCATGCCCAAGGCCCAAGGTCGTGGCTTCTTTATAAACCGAGGCTCCTCGGCTGTAAGCGAGTGCGTGTCTGGCCTGAGCCTCCTCCTTGCTGGAGCAGCGTGAACTTGGCCTTTGCTTCTTGCTGCTGGAGGAAAAGGTGATTCCATGACACTGGTGGGCAGACTGGAAGGCGACGCGGAGTCAGCCGCCCCTGGCAGCTCGCGCGCTCAGCGCCCCGTCGCGGGTAGAGAAGATGGTCCCTTTCTTTGCTCTCCTTTGTCAACGCAGCAAATGCCTCTAAAGTTAACTTGGGAAACAGAAAACACTCAGCACCCCCTTGTCCTGACACCCCAATAACCTCTGCTTCCGCTTGACACCTTTCTTTCCCGCCCCCTCTACGTATTTACCTGATGTAGATGTGGTTTTGTGTCCTTGCCTAGCGTGGGGTCGTGATGAGTCCCCAAGACATAATCCAGTCATCATCGCCATATATTTTTTATTTTATGTTTTGCGAAGAAGAGCTGGGGTGCCGGCCAGAGGTGCAGGGGTGAGACGATTCCCCAGAGACAGAGTGGGGAGCAGAACAGGCCGGTCCACTGAAATCCACTGCTGAGGGGAGCAGCGGGGAGACAGGAGAGGTCTGCTGCGCCATGTGGGAAGCTCCCTGGCTGGGGAGCGAACTCGTGCCACAGTGGCTCTAGTGGTGACAGCCTGAGACTTAACTCCTGCGCCACCAGGGAGGCCCCATCATCATATTCTTAAAGCCTGCCTGCTTGCCAATCCAAGTCAGTGTGGCTTTTTGAATTTCGTTATTCTTTGGTCCTTTAGGTGACAAATACTGTTCCTTATATATTACAGGGAGGGGACTTCTTGGGGCGCACCATTTTCCTTAGTTAGGGTTAGTCCCCTTAGCTTAGATCCCTAGTGATGGAGCTTGTGTGTTAAAAGGGGGCGGGACAAATTGCTGAAAGGCTTCGCAAGATCAACTTCAGCTCGCTCTGGCTCACACTGTCACCCTAGGAGTCCCCTGACACATGTGCGTAATCACGCACCCCCACGCACCCTAGTCTCCTCATTTATCACGTGACCAGCACTGAGGGTGGAGCCGTCACATGCCGGTGACCAGCAGTTTGGCAGAAACAGCTAGAAATACGGTCACCCCACGTAGGTGATGTCATTTTCTCGTAGCCTCCCTGAGCCAGTGACGTGAGACGGGCGAAGTCACGCAGGACCACACCTGCTCTAGCCCAGCATACGGAGGCTTAGCCTGGGCTCAGCCACATTTCAGGGGCGCTGTGGCTATGCGGGCTTCGAGCCAGCAGAGCCGGGAGCTCCCTCCCACCGCGGCTTTCTAGAGTCTTCTCTGCTTTTCAGTCCCAAGAGCAGGGACCTAAAGCCGACGAGGACCGAACGTGCAGGGAGCTCCAGGGGGCATTTGGAGCAGTGGGGAGAGCATGGCGGGGAAGGGAAAGCTAAGAGGGGCTGACGGTGAGCAGAGACTTCTGCGGGTACCCAGAGCTTCGCTGGGGCCGCACCTCGATCTTGCTGCCAGGAGAGCTGAGCGCTGCCCTCTCCGGCCCTAGCTAGAGGCTAGTCTCCAGGTCCGCCCCTCAGCTGGGGTGTACCTGCTGGGGCCATGATGCAGGTCCTTGGCGGGTGGCAGTGGGGTGCCAGGCCGTGAGGACGCTCGGTGGGCAGGGCTGTAGGGGGGTCTCTGTCCAGTAACCCACTGTCTGAATGGGTGTGCCCAGTGGATTCTCAGTCGTGGGCACAGTGGGCGATTCGGTCTGTGCCCATAGAGCCAAGCGGCAGAAACCGACTCTGGCTCATCGGGCGGAAGGGAGTCGGTGGGAGGACGTTGAGGGCTCAGCCGGGGTGCTGGCGGCTTTGGGAGTGGGAGGCGCGTGGCTTTGTTCCGTGATGGTCAGCGGGCAGTGAGGCCACACCGTGCCACGGAATGGACGGTTAAGATGCGAGGTGGCCCTTGTCTGCTCTGGGTGGGGAAAAGTTTAGCAGGGAGGGTTACTGGTCAGCTCTGAACAGATCACCCTCCTTTGTAGATACAGACATGGACGGAAGACTGAGCTGTGCCTCCGGGGGTGGCTTCCCCTCCCCCCTGCAACCCCACCCCCCGGCTTGCAGTCACCCTCTCCTCCTAATGATAAGTCACGGACATTGACCCCCTCCCCCATGTCTTTATGGCTCTGACAAGACGCCGTCAATGCTCCCACATCACTGGATGCTCCAGGATGGGATTAATCTCCATGTTAGACTTTCAGTTATCCTGAAATCACCGCTTAACCCATGTGCTGAGGGATAAATCTCCACGTGCATCTCAGATGATTTCCCTGGGCTAAATTCTAGAAGTGGAGTTAAGTGATGTGCATTTTTAAGGCTCTTAGTTATTGAATTACTTTTTCAGATAATGAACCTGAGCTTGGGAGGCTGAGAGCCAGCTGTGGGCAGGCGGCGGGGCGGCAGGGGGTTGCATGCAGGGGCCGCCTCCAGACCACCTCCCTGGTCTCGCTGCACTAAGGTGCTCGGCGGCCACTGTGCCAACAGCCGGGCCCAGGGACCTCGGCTTTGTGGCTTGGATGAGGATGATGGCTGCGGGGCTGCACTGAGCCTGCTTTTTAAATCACTTCTCTGCTGGAAATAGTGGAAATATCCCCGTGGCACTCAGAATAAAGCTGAGGACACTTGAAGGCACTGAGGATCGGAGAGGCAGCAGCTGAGGTTGGGGTGTTTGTTACGCAGCATCATGCAGCAATAGCTGACTCAGACACATGATGATAACCTCTAAGAGCCAGGCTAGGAAAACAGCTGGACGAACAGAGCTGTCTGCCCTGGTCTTGCTCCATAAAGCTGTCTCCACGGCTGTCACATCTTCTTGCAATGTTGTTGTGACCTATTACTTCATTCCAAGAACACCTCCTGAGTAAATACTGCACCTTTGCGGGGCACGCAGTAGGGCAGTAGGAGAGCCAGGACGCTGCCCGGTCCAGTGAATGCTGCGTTCTAAGCTGCTCTGCAACGGCCTTCCCCACGGCGGGGCCCGTGGGCTCCTCGAGCAGTCAGTGCCAGCGTACGAGGCTGCCAGCTTGTGACAGCCCCCGTGTGACCTGCGGCTTCCACGTGGCTCCAGCTTCAGCGATTACGATTGTCGTCGTTATTGCTTTATTTTATGTTATTACTGTATTTTGTGCTATTATGGTGATATACATGCTGATATTTGGGGGGTTTTCCCATCAACATTTTATGGGTTTGCTATTCACTTACAGAAATACAGCGTTTGGGGAGTACAGACTCACCCCTCACCAGGCTCACTGGTGTTCACTGTGCTCTCACTTCCCCCCCGGGTCCCACAAACCACTTCAGTCTTCAGAGTCTAAGATTATTATTTTTTGTGTGTTTTGCCAGTTTTTTTTTTTTGATTGTTTATATTCGGCAGATGAGAAACCATTCAGCAAATGTCTCACTTTCTGACTTACTTCACTCAGCAGCAGCATCTGGAGGTTTGTCCAGTGTTGCAAGGGCATGGTTTTGTCTTTTTCAGCGCTGCGTGGTGTTCTACCGAGTGTCCCATTACTTCTGTATCCAGTGGTCTGTCAGCGTCCATGGCTATTGTGAATAATTTGACTGACATTTGCAGAATGTCAGATCTACCCACTTTTTATATATCACAATGCTGTTGCTACCTGCCCTACTGTTGCCACAGTATCACTAGTGATACCACATTATAACTATCCCCATTCCCCATGTGTCTCGTTCCCAGACCCAGGCAGGAGGACAGGTGCGGGGCAGGGGGAGGAGCAGAGGCCGGGCAGGCTCTGAAGCGGGGCTGGGAGCTGGGCCCTTTCCTCACAGCCCTCGTGGCAAAGGCAGGTGCTCTTTTCTGCTAGTTGTAGTTGAGAAACTGAGGCCCGGAAAGTTTCTCGACTTTTCAGCATCTCAGAACTCGGTGCTGATTTTTGTTAACAGCTTAATTGAGGTGTGACTTGCAGACAGTGATCTGGGAGCTGCAAGAGGCTTTGCCCTTATCTGCATTCTGGACCCCTTCGCCTGATCAAGACCGTAAGCCTTTCCTGAGTTCAGGTAGCCCAGAAACCACCCCCCAGCAGGAGGGACTTGATGGGGGCAATGCAAGGAAGGTGAGACCCCAAGAGAAGCTCCTCCTGGACCCCGGGGCCCCTCGCTCTCGGGGGCCATCTTCCAAAGTGAGACCCCCGTGAGCGGCCCCAGCAGAGCCAGCCACCTCCCACTTCCCCTCAGGAGCCTGTTTACGCTGTAGGGCTGACGCTCGCAGATGCATTTCGTGACTCTCTGGGGTGCACACCCAGCCCCTGGGAACTGACTCTGCCCTGTTAGTCATTCTATTCTCTTCTCGTTACACTCGGTTAATATTCAGACAAACCATGTGGCTGACATCCTTTTCTGCTGTGTGAGTGTGCACACTTGTGCATGCACGTGTGCTGGCGGCGTGTGCTGTGTGCCAGTGCACATGTTCCACTGGTGGCATGTGCATTTGCGCGTCACTGTCCACCAGTGACACCGCTGGGCGTCAGGAGCCTGTCCTGGCCTGTCGTGCATCTTTGCCAGAGCAATGGAACTGCCTGGGAGCTTAGAAATGCTGAGGCCCGGTGTCACCCCACAACTCAGTTTAATTGGCCCGGGGGCAGCCGAGGCTAGGTTTTTTTTAAAAAAAACACACCAGGGTCCTCCTGTGCAGGCAGGTCTGGACTCAGAATCCAGCACAGCTCTGTCTGCTACAAATAGAATGGGGCCACGTGTGCACTTACAAGCCACACTGGAAAAGTAAAAGGAGAGAGGTGAGACCAGCTCTGATGCCTGAACCCTCTGCATCCGTAACGTCACCACGTCAGCACGTCTCCAGCTGTAAACATCCGTGAGATGTTCTAAACCGTTCATTGTTTTGGTGCCGAGTCTTTGAAGTCTGCACTTTTTACAGTGGCAGCACAGCTCGGCTCACACCTGCCACCACCTTTCAGGTGTTCACACCTGCGCACTGGTGCTGGCCTGGCTCACAGGTGGTGTTCGGGGCTGTGTCTGGGACACGTGAATGAGCAGTGGGAGCGGCAGTGACCCTGCCTGCACAGGTGGAGCTGGCTGACCCCACGGACAGGAAGTGTGGCTTGTCAGCGGAGCTCTCTGCGGGACGGTCTGCTTGTTCGGCTCCTGGGATTCGAGCATTAGCCGTGTCCCAGCCTCCAGCCTCCCAAGCCCGCTGTCTCGCTCCCACCTCCGCTGGATTCCCTCTCGGGTTGCGGAGCTTCCTGCCCTAGATTTGCTCTGTCACTGTCTGTGTCTCTTCATGCTGTCTTCTCTGTGCGTCTGTCAATGGCCCCTAAGCTCCTTGAGGCCGTGGACATGTCCTAATCAGCCCCTGCTCTGTAAAGGCTCAGTGTTGATTCAGTCGATGTTTTTGGAAAGAAGTAATGGGTCACAGCATTGCAAGATGTGACAGCTGTGGAGACGGCTTTATGGAGCAAGACCCGGCCAGGGCAGACAGATCTGTTTGTCTAGCTGTTTTCCGAGCCTGGCTCTAGAGGTTTTCGTCATGTGTCTGAGTCAGCTATTGCTGCATGATGCTGGGTAACAAACACCCCACCTCAGCTGCTGCCAAGCAGCATTTATTTCCTGTTCCCAGGCCTGGGGGCTGGCTGATGCAGCTGGGTTTAGCTGAGTTTTGCTCCAGGCTGTGGGTCAGGGTCTGTTCTGTCCATGTTTCTCCTTTTGGGACCCTGATTGAAGGGACAGAGTGTTCTTCGAGAGGCAGGGCGTGCAGGCTGAGCGCGCAGGCTGAGCAGAACATTCTGTGTGTCTCCTAAAGGCTCGAGACTGTGCCTGTCATGGCCCCAAGCAAGGCACCCGCCGGCCGAGTGAGTGGGGCCGGAGGCGAGGAGCGCTGGCTCGGCCGGCCACCTCACCGTTTCTCAGTGGGAGGAGAGGAGAGGCTGGGCCTCCTGAGCTGTGACTCCTTGGATGTGCTGAAGTCGCCTCTGTTCTATTTGACCTTGGCTCTCTTGAGTGAGACAGTCCTCTTGCTCCTAAGTTGCTCCGTAGGAATTCATGCTAAATTGGCTTCTGGCTCTCTAGGGAAGCACTGAGGACTGTCAGGCCCTGGAGTGGGGGTTATCTGAGCCCTGCCCGGTGGGCAGGCCGCGTGCATGCTGGGGCTCTGTGTCCACAGCCGGGACGGAGCTCACGGCAGCTCCCAATACTGGTCCCAGAAGCCGCCTGCGTTCCCTGCCTTTGCTGGGCCTGCAGGAAGCTGGCTAGTTCATTACAGTCTGGACCCCCAGGACTGCCGGGTCAGGGCCAGAGGGCAGAGACATCGTTGTGTGGGTGCCATAGCAGACGGGACTCAGCCAGGTGAGGGGAGCGCCAGGCAGGGAAGGGGGCTGGAGCAGCCGGCCTCCATCCATCTGCCTTGGCCCTTCCAAGTTCAGCCATTCCAGGGACCTGGCCGAAGCCCACGGCTGAGCTCAACCCCGGGCCCCTGTCATTTCCAGAGGAACCTGTTTGTGGGATTCTGTTTTGAGTAAAGACGCTGCCTCTAACGAAGCGGAACAGAACTGCTGGCTGCCCTCCCTCCCCCCGCGGCCTGAGGCCTCAGCATTCTGCGCAGCCGGCCTGGCTGTGAACACAGCGCGCGACCCTGCCCGACCCTGCTTCTGGCGCCAGGCCCTCCAGCCTGATCTGGCTGCTTTTAGGATCTCTGCCTCCCGGGGTGGCACGGGGAGCCAGGGGTCAGGGGGACACCTTCTAACTGGGTGGGGGGGTTTCTGGGGGAGCGGAGCTTTGAACCTCGTTTGAACCTCTGAGGGTTCAAGTTCCTGCACTCCTGGCACGGTACGATTTCCTGTTTCGAAGAAAAAACCCCGGGATATTAAGAGCTTTATAAAAAAAGGCACTTGGACATGAACTGTCTCTTGCAAAATAACATGTTGATGAGTTAAGTATAAATGAATCAGAGACATATGGATTAAATTTCCCTTGCAATCCACAGGGGCTTCAAAATTAGGGGAAGAGTGTTTGTTAAAATGTGTCTGTCTCCGCCAGGGCCTGGGACAGTCAGGCTGGAGGAGCTGAGACCCCAGCCCGCCTCCCCTCCCCAGCCCCTGCGGGTGGGGCTTCCAACCGAGGGGTCACGGCACGCTGCAGGTTTGTCCTCGGTCCTTCCCAAGCCTGCATCTCCTAATTGAATCATTCCCTGCACCTCTCCCTTGGGTCTTCAAACAGGGGCGAGGGCCAAGGTCTAGCTCCTGCGAAGACCTTGACCCCTTGGGGGAGGGAGATTGACGTGAGCGTGCTGCCGTAGCCGCTGGTCTTCCACGCTGCTGCCCACCCCGGCCAGCCCGTCCTGCCCTCCGTGGTGCGTGTGTGTCTGCTGCGGGGCAGAGTGTGTGCCCGTGGCCGGCTGGGGTGGGGCTGGAAGCTGCTGTCCGGGGTCCATGTCCCAGACCTGTGCTTGCCATCAGGCGCTGGGCTTCTGTTCTCGAGCTGGGAAGAAGGGTGCCTGGGGCGGTCGGCTTTTCTTACCTTGTCCCTGGTGTCGCCAGTATGCGGACACCCCCCCACCCCTCCACCCCCCACCTCCGGCGCCCAATTTCTGTCTCGGTTTTTAACCAAGAAGCAGAGACCCTGGGCAGCCTCCGTGGGCCCTGTTCTTGTTTTGCTCTAAAGCCCTTCAGGCACACCCAGCCCCAGGGCGCAACAGATAAAGAGAGAGCTCCCGGCAAATAGCCAGCAGGCACCCCCATAATACCCTGTCCCCCCTCCCAGGCTCAGGGCCCCCCTGAGGGTCTTCTGAGGGCGAGTTGGGCAGCACCGTGCTGGAGTAAGAATCCCACATTCTTTGGCTTTAGACCCGCAGCAAAGTCAATAAATGTCTCGGGGACAAGATGGGGAGTGAAGGGAGCCAGGCACGCGAGGGCGCCGGCCCGGTTCCGTTTACAGGAAGCTCAGGAATCCGCCAACCGATTCCAGTGGGTGGGGGTCCGGGGGCCACTTTTGGTCACGGTGGGCAGGAGGCGTGAGGGGTGTTCTGGGGCTGCTCCCCGTGTTTGCCAGGCGGATGGTGACAGGTGGGAGTTTCTCGAGCTGTTCGTGCAGGAGCCGCCCGCGCACCCCTGTCCGCTGCAAGCGCGTGCCGAGTGTCGGAAAAGCAGGAGGAGGGTCACCGCCCTCCGTGCCCCCAGAGTCAGAGGCAGCAGGTGACCCCCAGGCCCAGCGGGAGAGTCTGGGCCTGGAGATTGTCGGTGCCGGAAAGATGGCAGAACCTGGGTGGGGCAGGGCATGAGAAGGGCCCCCTTTGGAAAGCACCAGAAGGCTCTCCTTGTCAAAGTAGGGCTTTCGTGACCGAGTGTGCGCCCACGGGTCCTGTTGGAGTGTGATGAGGGCTCAGCCTATCACAAGGCCGAACTCGCAGCGAGCAGTGGCCGGGGCCTGGGCAGGCCAGGAGGCGATGGCAATGTGGCGGCCCAGGCTGGCCTGGACTCAGCCCGCCTCGGGCACTTCTTGCCACATGTCGCAGGGACCACCTCACCCCCATCTTCGTCTTGATGTCAAGTGGACTCTGAGCAAAGGGGGCACTGCCCACACAGCCCTAAAAACCCTTTTCAGGCTCAGAGGCTTGGGCTGCTGGCGGCCTGTGAGGGGCCCACAGCCGGCCTGCGGGGCTTCCAGGAAGATCTCTAGGGGAGACGGAATCAGCCTCCTCGGGTTCGGCGACCTGGCCTGACGGGGAAGCCCGCTGGTCAGTGGGGTTGAGGAATGTGGACAGATATGGCAACGGTTTGCATGTGTCAGGCACCGAAGGGCATCGCGGGGCAGGGTGGGATGCCCGGCTCCCCTCGTGAGGCCCCCG